>JASDQU010100175.1:453594-499926 GCA_032191745.1 Picea mariana
GTAGTATTGCTATTGGTTTTGTGGTAGTTCCTTAGTTACTTTGGAAAGTATTTTGCAAGCTTCTTTGGATACTCTCACCTTCATTTCTTCTTGTGTAGCAAAGGGCAAGCTTACTTGGAAGTCATTAAGGGTTGAAGGATTGGCTCTAGAGTGGAGAGCCAACTCTCTTTAACTTCCAAAGTTTTAATAATTATCTAACTATTGTTTCCTTTTCCTCTTCATCTTTCTAATATATTGTTATGACATAGAATAGATGCTAGAAGTTTCATAAAAATCTCAAATTTTCTATTTAAATTTATTGTTTATTTGGGCTAATCTATCCAACAAATTGTATGGTTTTGTAGCATTTTGAAGGGTATCCTTTAACATTATTTCTTGCAGATTTTTATCATAAAGCGAGAGTTGCTACAAGTTATTTAGCCCCAAAGGCCCCCCAAAGGACATCTTCAAGTTGGACATCAAGTCCACCCTCCTCCTACCCTTCTAAAGTGATTGTAAGCCACCCTTGAGAGTCTCTTGGGTGTGCCTTCTTGCAAAGTTACTTTAAAAATCTGATATTGTAATAGTTAGGATTTCTCATTTTTGCTTTTCATTTTTACACCCATACTTGGCCAAAACGGTAGGCATTGTGCCTCCATTTGTGCCATAGTTGTGGGGTTTGCTTTTCATTTTCAAAAGTCTTTTTTTTGTTACATAATACCCAACTTGGCCAATACGGTAAGCATTGTGCTTCCACTAGTGCCATTGTTGGAATAGTTTTGCTTTCAAGTCTTTTCATTCTTTCAAGCAATTTAATTTTTATTCTTTATTTATACCCACATTGGTCAAACGGTAGGCATTGTGCCTCCCCATGACCGGAATTGTGAGGCAACCATAATTTCACTTGTTTTGTAAAGCAATAAACTAATTTCATTATTGTTTAAAGGCAAACTAATAAAACATTTCACATACATTTGTTTTGCCCCATCTTGCAAATTGGCATAAACCATCCTTGCAATAACGGAAGGCTTGTTTTAATTTAAAATCATTGATTAAGTAATTTTTGTGTTCCCAACGTTTGCCCCGTATTCTCTCCCCTTGCCACTTAGTTGGATCCTGGGTGACAAGAAAGGGCAAAGGTTGGAGGTAGTAATTAGGCATCCACAACCAATTATTGTTTTTGCACCATAAAATCAAAGACTTGGAAAGAAGCTCTGGTTGCTAGGTAGGGGACGATCTCACGGCGCTCGGCGTCCTCCGGGTGGAGTACCTTGAAACTTTGGGTTTGACTTGCGGAGCTAAGGTAGGCTTTGTTGCCATACTTCTTGAGCACCCAACACTCCCTTTTGGTCAAAACAATAATGGTTTTGGGGTAGTCACATAGTCTAGGACTCAATCTATCAAACTTGATCCCTCAATCAAAGTGACATCTAAAATCTATTAAAATATAGCTACACACTACATTCACAACACACGCAATACATGTTTCAAGGCAATCTCACAACATAGCATCTCAATTTCATTTTGCAAGCAATCTTATGGTGGTGTGATTTATTTTCCAAACAAGTCATTTTCAAGCAAATATTTCATTTCAAGTTGTACAATCACATTTAAGGCAATTCACTTTTCATACATTTGGATATTTCAAGCGATTCACATTTCAAGCATATCTACATTATGGTGTCACGTGTGATTGGTGTATAATCTAATTTCCTTTGTATATTTGTAATATCATCTAGTGTGCTTATTTTTTCTCCTAAAGTTTTATGTATGATATATTTCATCATTTCATTTTGTGAGGTAAATATTTCATTTATCTAACTATCTCTTTCATGTATATTGTGTAATTAACTAATTCATCTTGTTCATTGTAAGCTATCTTTCAATATTCAATTTATATTTCAATTGTAACGTAATATCTTGTTGTATCCTATAGCATTGATTATATTTTGTTTAATTTTATTTAATTCTTGTATAATCTATTGACCCCTTGCCCAACCTTAGGCACTAGTCATAGTTGACTTAGGGAAAGGTTTGACTCTCATTGAAAGATTTGCATTTGCATTGTTGCTTGCCATATAGGTTAGTTTCCCCTTACCTTTAACAAACTAAAATTAACTCCTAGAATTCATCTAATAATTCACATAGTAACTAGGGTCTACCCCCCTTGGCTTCCCTAGGAGTAAGCATAGACGGAAGAGGTTCAAGTCAAAGTGACAGCGTGGGCTTTGAACCTAGGCACTGTGCCTCCAAGGACACACTAAGTGTGCAGGACTTAGCTCACATTTGCAAGTGTGTATTAGGATCGCAACAGGGGCCGGACCGGTGTAGTGGATGTTGCTCTGTTGTTGGTGATGAGTAGTGATGTAATCATGGATAGGAGGAGGCATTGTGGGCTTCGTTGATCAATCTGGCTCTCGACACTCCATGTCTGCTACCTGTGGGCCTCAAGACATGATCTCCTTAGTTACCCCTAGCCTGGGGGAGTAGCACTATCGACAAAAAGTGGACTTCTATGCAGACAAATTGAGAACAAAGACTGTTCATATCAATTGAATGAACTCTAAATTGTTTCTTATCGCGAAACATGAGAAATTCCCTTTCACGTTTTGAACCTATTTCTTGTTTAGTTCCTCATTTATGCTGACAGAGCTAGAACAAGCAAAAATTCATCTCTAGGACCCACAAAAATTTCAGCTCTAGGACCCACACAAAATTCAGCTCCACAACCCACAAAAATTCAGCTCCACAGCCCACGAAAATTCAACTCTAGAACCCTTCAAAATTTCCAGCCCCTGCAAAAGAATATTAAACACATTTGCATTCGAGATACATCCCCACTCCTAGCAAACCCATCTCCAACGTGTCCCCAGCCCCAAGGGATAAGGAAAAAAGGGTAAATGTCCCCCCCATCCCAGGGACGTTTCCAGTTTCCCTGTTAAAATGACAATCAAGGAATATCATCAACATCCCCATGAACACCCAGGCATCCGTGAATTGTCCCAATGGTATTTGGGCATCCCCTGTCCAAACTGGTACCTCTTAGGTATTGAAACAATTTAAAATAAGAAAAGATCAAGCCACTTAGGCACTAAAATAACTCAATGATCAAACCATTCAGGTTCCATCCACACCCTAAGACATTCGTTGGAAATTAATCATAAAAAATGAATGTGCCATATTGGCAGTATAGGTCAAAATCCAGTTGAAAAGCTCACTGGTTTTGCAAGATTTGACCTCCTAACACCTGACCTTACATTCTAGTCAGTAGCAATTATTGATCATTAGAACTTTTTTGCTTGTTGGCAATGTTCCACAGAACAATAATGTTATACATCACAAAGTATATGGGTAGATGCTTTGCAATTTTATTGTACTTGACATAATTATAAATCCACTAGCAATTGACATTGAATATTTAAGACTGGAGATGGCAATAGATTCTAGTAACCAGAAATGAAATAAATTATATCAATGTCCACTTATGACCAAAATAGGTCAATAGAACTAGAAAGTACAACCTGCCAACATGGCAATAGGAGTAGTGCAAAATCCATCTTCTAAGAGTACAAAAGAAAACCTAGAGTTACAAGAAAAAGAAGAAAAACCCTACTTATCACAGGGATCCAGAGCTTATTCATTTAGATTAAACATGTATCGTATGGTAATGTGGAAACTTTACTACAGTTATAAAACAGATGAACATTTAAACCTAGAGCTGAGATGCAATTCTACAAGACATGAACAATCCAAAATCACATAGACAAATGAATTATTTTTCTTTCATCCTCCCCGTTCCCTCAACCCCCCATTCCCCAAAACTTTGTGCAACATACATAATACATATTTATTAGAAGAAATAAGAGGGTGAAAAACTACAGCATTTCCAAAAGCCCAAACTTAATAGCCAAAATAAGCAGGAAGTTCAGCAATCCAAGCCATAGTATTGTTATTCATTGATCCAAAGGATCCAGAGGTTTATATATATTAAGGACAAAGTTTCCCAAACCATCCATTCCATCAGTAGGACACCAGTATAGTTTGTACGTGTAACTCTGAATTGAGAAAGGACACTTTCTGCCAGTCCTTGCAACTTCATGACACTGAGATATCGTTCCAACTTCCAGGGTAATTTTAAATATAATATGAGCAGAAGTTTTAATTATGTGTGTATATAATAATAATAATAATCTAATTTTAAGGTCACGGCCAAGCTAGACACAAAAATTGGTGTATGAGACCTACTTGTTTGTGGGACAAGGGACCCCCTCCGCACAGGATTTGACTGCTAAAGTCTACAGAGGTGTACATACCCTAACCCCCCTCTGGATTTGATCCTGTGACGTCCAAGGAGGAAACACATATTCTTAACCATAACGCCACGTTACAGGAATTTCATATGAGAATTAAGTACAGAGTATAATCTTATGCTATCCTGAACAAGCAAGGTATGTCATGGCAGCTGAATGGAAGCTTGCCTATTCCTTTGGAAGCTTGGCATAAAATGTTGTATGTTAAGCTCATAACTAAACACAACCACAAAACCAAGCCACTACCATCAGCTTTCCTTTGGACTCAGAATTTCATACAGGAAGGGCTACCAAGGTTGAGTGATTGACAAAATCAAAACAAAATGCTTGCTTCACATCTGAAATATCAGGAGAGGGTATGATTGTAATTTGTGAATATACAAAAGTAATACCTGACCGTACAATTTACTCTTTTGACCATCCACTTCAAACACTGAAAGGGTTTGCAGCGTCCCTCCCTTTTCAGACATTTTACTCTGTCCACTGGTCAACTCACCATTCTGCTTACTATCGGATGGATCTGAAGATTGCTCAGCAACAACAGTCCTGTATATCTCATTACCTGGTGGGTGTCTATAGAAACATTTCATCTGAAATCATCATATGCACATGTCACTGAATGTCCTCCATACAGTGCTTAAAAATCAATGCATGTATATAGACTGAAAACAAATGCTCTCCTTAAACTAGAAAACAAGAAACATCTCACCATGTGACGCATATATGTTATTCTCTTCTTCATATATTTCAAGCAAAATTCACAAATATATAGCTTGTCTACATTTGAATATTCTTCAGGATATGGCGAGTAATACCTGACAATTGAAAGAAACAGAAAAACTCAGTAACTCAAGCCCATTAACTGTTACAGTCAACAACCTTGTGCTTGTAAGGCAACCATCTTAAACTACACAGCACATACTGCTAACTTGCAGCCACTCAGATATTAGCAGATACAAAACAAGATAGTATAACAATCTGCAATGATCTTATCGATAATATATGGATGCAAGTACACAGAATTGAACTATTAAATAGTTTCTTAAATGCCTAGCTATAATGTTTTCTTCATTAAGATTGGCACTACTAGATCCTGGTGATATCAAAGCATAAATTAACATCAAATTCATGGCCATTACCTCCCAATGAAATAAAGAGCTCCACAAGCACCCTTTTAATAAAAGAATCCAATGGTCATACAGACAATTTGGCCTACCAGTTCCAAGGAAGTGACATCTTGCATAACGTAGCACACACTACTGGCTTTGGGGCCCTTACATGATCTGCCACATACTACCAACCAATATCTGACCATGTATAAGAATGAACTCAAACACCCTTCAAGGAATTACTATTAGGATTGGTCTCTTCTCACCCTACAACCACAACTCTATCTATTTATCTATCTACCCATACACATACATGCATGCATATATAAGACACAAGTTAGCATGCAATGCAACCTACATATAATATAGATATCTTGGAAACCATTCTTTATACCGGGAATCTTGAGTGAGGAATGGCACAAGCCCAACATCAAACCTTTCATGTGGCTGAAATGCATGGTCAGTCCCATTTGACATTAACCGCTATTATTCACCCAATTGAAAGTCGACAAGCAAGACAAAAAAGGTGTACATCAGAGAGAAAGTAGATAATTAGAGTGACTAGTGTTCACTGTTAATCAGGGCTTAATCACCCCATAAAGGTAGTGTTATCACCCGGAAATTCCCACATCCTCAAAATCTAAGGGAGTCTGAATAACATTAGAAATCAAACCACTGTCACTTCACTTGATCTCTCACTTCAAAGTTAGTGCTTGCTAACTTCAAGGGGGGTATCCCTAATTGATCTAAGACATCAACTGCAAATCAATAAAGGATTAGAAATGCCTTTAAACCAATAAAAGATTGTTATTCTGTTCGTAATCCACGAATCGATTAAATATAAAAAACAGCAAGCTAAAAACTCTCTAAAACTCTCCTAAATGCATGGAAAGCAATGCAGAAAATTAACACTACGTTGGGCACACAACCCAATGCAAATATAAAGTAAAAATGCCAGATCTAAGTGCAAAACAACTACAGTAGGCTGTTTAGGCTGTTTTTATGACTTTAAATGCAATTTAAATACTGTTTTTTAGTGTTTTTATGCTTTCTGATGCACACAAATCAAGAAAGAAGTATAGTTTCTTTCTCTTTCCGGACAAAAATCAAGAAACAGAAAATTTAATAGAAGCGAATTAAATATGCCTAGAATGTCTATGATGCACTAAAATCAAGGTAAATAAGTAGTTCTTGGTTTTTTTATGAGTGATTTAATAGCTTAAAGTATATCAACCAATACCTTGTAGAGTCGATAATAATATCCAAATCCTACCACTTAAATTCTATGAAAAAACATAACCAAAATCTAGTAAAAGTCTATGTCCAATCAAAATTCTTACACACAACAAAAACAAGGGATAGTCACCAAGAAAATACTTGAATGTCTTTATTACCAAAGGGTTGTAGAACGAACAAAGTTCTTGACAGGTCCAAACACACCAATAATCCTCCAAGATCTCGGGGAAGCCATGATGTACAATTCCTCCATGACAAGATGGGATAGCTACAATCATGATGCTGCAAAAGAAGATTCCAACTATCTCAAGTACTTGATGCTAGCTAACCATCACACTCTCTCCAGAAAAGAATAATGGAAGCAATGAAAGGTTCAAGGCAATAGTCAATAAACTTAGTGCTCTTGACCACTCCACAAAAGATGACCCCTTGCCCTCACATTGCTTGTACAAAATATACAAGAAGGAAAGAGAGAGAATGAGAATAGAAGTGATAGAAAATAGAAGAGAAGTAGAATACTAGTCTCCAAGAATAGCACTACTCCTATGTGGTAAAAATAGTGTATGCGTGAGAATAGCTCTCCTCCAAAAGTTCACCCTCACTCCAAAATAGTAACCTGCTGTCAATTATTTCCTCAAACTTGTTGTCAAACTGCTAGAATAGACATCCTTAGAGGCACATAACCTTATGAGAACCATAGCCAAGCTGTGTGCTAAATTGAGCTTGTTTGAGTGGGCCCCTTCTACAAATAAACCTGCTGTTTTGAACTGCGTGAAATCTGCTTTAATAAAGGCTGAAGACTACTGTACTAATTAGCCCTAATTCCAAAATAGTAGCCTTATTTTCTTCATCCCAAATCTGCCATAAAACATCTATTCAAGATCACACTCCTCTCAAAAAATAGTATCTTATCCATGCTAATAATAATCACTATGCAAAATAGAAAGTCCCCAATACTATTCTTGCTAATATTAACCTCTCATGCATGACCTGAATAGATTTCTCCAAGGGAGAAAAGTTCCAAAAATAAGTCAAAAAGGTCAAGCTTTTAGAACCACATACTAAGTTCAAAATCGTATGGTAGGCTAGGCTAATTCTAGGAAGGAAAAGCATTAAAAATAGTGATTAGCCTCCCTAAGTAGGGCTCACCCCTCTCTAGGCAAAAAATAGTAAGTGTGTGTAGAAATTTCAGACCCCAACCCAGTTTCAAGTCTCAATAAGACAGCATAGATTAATGCCCAACCCACATTGCATTTTTCAGCTGCAAATTAGTTACCAGAAAATTATAGCTCATAAAATGAAACACATGAAGTCTGCTACAGAAATTTAACCAGAAATTAAACACACCCAGAAAATAATACACAGATTTTTAGTCAAACTTACACCCTGGAAAAACCGGCAAAGGGAAAACCAGTGAGAGAGGGGCTTTTATTATTATTTAGAGCTCTGAGAAAGATTTTCTTACAGCAGTCATCTTCAACAAATAAATACACAGACTTATCTTGTTTTTTGTGCCCACAGACAGCCTAGAAAGCCGTGGCACCAGATCCTCGATTTCTGTGCCCAGAAATCTATACACAGTATGTCTGTCACAGCATTAAATGCTGTACAGTCTGCATCAAAATTTGTGCCTGCTTGCTGAGATAAATTTCCAGAAATTTGTGACAGCTCCCTCGATTTTTGTGCCAATCTCACCCAGAAAATCGTACAGTCCACTTCCTCGATTTCTGTGCCAAGACACAGCTGTACAGTCAGCCCAGAATCCGTACAGTACGGCTTCAAAACACTGCTGTACTTTCTCTCAATTTGTGTGCCAGAACTAGCCTTGGGATGTGTGCTCTTGTCTGCAAATGCACTTCTCTTTCTCATCTCGACTCTCTCTCTCTTGCACTCTCCAAAACTCATGAAGAAATGCCAAATGAGGGGTGCCTCAATCCCTAAGTCGACTAAATGAGGGAAGTTGAAGAGTCATTTGATCTAACGGTGGAGATTAGATTAGATAAATGGTGGTGACTAAGCACTCGAACGGCAAGTTTCTGCAGCTCTGGGAGCTTTCCACCATAGTGTTTCCACCAGACATCTACAATGAATAAAATGAAAGGAAGACAACGTATTATATTTCAGATTTCCATCAAGCAATAAATGTCATATATAATATATAGAAAGGAATAAACAAAATTTGAAATTGAAGCTTACCTGGCATCCTTGTGGTCCTATCTTGGACAGCCATATCATAGCCCAACATCCCGGATGCCATCCTATATATCTCATTCTGTCTAGAAATCTCTGAGCGTTCAGCTGGAGTCAGCACCATCCTCTGAACACACTGGAGGAAACCATCAATGACCTCACCATCAAAATTAAATCCACAAGCATAAGCGAATGCAGGGTTGAGGTAGAGCCATGCTGCATGAATGGGACGATGGAGAGTGTTATTCCATCGCTCATCAATCACACCCCATATCTAAGCTCTCTTGGTGAGTCCTTCTTCCCCCTTGTTCTCATAGTACCGGTAGATAGTTTCCTTGGCCCTATCCATGGCCTCATACAAGTAGCCCATTGCGGGCTTCTCACCATCAACCAATCGAAGAACCTTTACCAAAGGTTCACTAATGGTACATACCTCCCCTACTCTACTCCAGAATATCAGGTCATGTCCCACAAGTTGGGCTATGGCTTGCCCATCTTGTTTGGTGCTATAGACACAAGCAGCCCACTCATTAGAAAGAAACATTCTTTGTAAGTCCAACATACTTTTGAGGAGCGATTGAAGAGAAATGAAGCTGGTGGCAAAACATGTGATTGCGGGACGCACCAACTCTCTGTTCCCTGTGAATTGTCTCATGAGTGAAAGAACATATGTGTGATTATATATACATTTTGCCACACTCCGAGCTGAATCAATGATTTCCTTGATCCAAGGAAGTTTTCCCATGTCCTCTAGCATCAAATCAATGCAATGGGTGGCACAAGGACTCCAGTACAAGGATGGATACCTCTGCATATGCATCCTCCCAGCAGCAACATAATTAGCAGCATTGTCCATGATGACCTGGACAACATACTGCGGGCCTATCTCTCGAATAAAGCCATCCAACAACTCACATAATAATTGTGCATCTTTTGTATATGCACTTGCATCAACACTTTTGATAAACATTGTCCCCTTGTGACAATTAACCAAGAAGTTTAGAATTGATCTGCCCTTCCCATCAGTCCACCCATCCGACATCATGGTGCATCCGGTGGTCTTCCATGTTTCCCTGAGCTGAGCTAATCTTTCTGTGCAGTCGGCCTTTTCCCCTTGAAGGAGACGCCCTCTCAAATCCTGATAGGAAGGGCCCCTATACCCCGGGCCAACAATTGCAGCAGCTTCAAACATGGGATGGTAGAAGGGGTTATTGGCAATGTTAAAAGGTATATCACTCCAAAGAAAACATTTGGCCACGAGCTTGTCGGCATCCTCCGTCTCTTTTTTTTTAATCAATGACCGAATAGAAGGTTGCCCCCCAGGTGTTGACCTCATCACAAAGTAAGATGAGGTTGATGAGGGGGCTGCAGAAGCTGAGGGCCCTATGGCTGAGAAGTGGGATTGTGGTACTACTGGTCCCCCCTCAAAGGCGGCACTTGTTCCACTGTATCTATTTGCAGGGGAACGTGCAAGTTCTTTTTTGCGAGCCTCGATCGCATCCCTCTTATTAGCCATATCAATGAGTGATTGGTTTGCAATATGCACAATTTCCGGGGTACTGTTTGGACAAGGATCCACATCAAACCCAGGGATTTTGGCAAGGTGGTATTTCAAGCGACTAATTCCTGCAAAAATCTTTTTGCCACAAAGATTGCATGTCAATACTTGTCTATTGGGAAGTTGCACTAGTTCACCATACACCCACATTGGATCCAATGCCTTCGGCATTTTCTTTAGATGAAAATATTAAACCTATGGCACAAAAAAAAACCAAAATAAACACACGATAATGCAAAGGTTAAATAATAAGAGATAGATGAATTAAAATGATTGAATCTTCCATTCAAAAACAACAAGAAGAGGCACATTGCAAACCCTAGCCTAACTCTAAAAATTAAAAAAAGAAAGTTCAAATCTTCAAGTTCAAACTTCAAACAAATGAAAGAAAAACGTTTTTGATCATACCTGGAAATCTTGATCTCTCCACTAGCACTAATGGAAGCAAGATCCTTGGCTTTCTCCTCCTTGGATAGATGCACAATGGTTTTCCTCACACCTCTCTAGCTCTCTCACACTTCACAAGTGAATTAATGAGCAAAAAAAGGCACCCGCAGCCTCTAAAACCCCTCAAGCGCATTTTATCCGCTAAAAAATATAAGCAGGCCGAAATATTACATAGACTCGCGACACATTGGGAAAATGTCACGAGTTAGTGAATGTGTCGCGACACATTGAAAGTTTCGGAAGTGTCGCGAAATATTCGGGGGAAAATTTCGGCCAGGTGAAAATGTCGACGACACATCTGACATTTCCGAGATAACGGCGATATATTCAACAGTGCTTTTAATTTCACATCTCATGAAATTAATGCACTAGGGACCACATTGGACACTTTCTCACCCCTAGGCGCCTAGGTGATGAGAAACACTTGTCCTTAGTACTTTTTGATTAATTTAACACTCCCTCTTACGGAGGAAAGTGTTCCTCGCCACTCCCAGCTTATCTCTTAAAGGTACAAACTTGCCTCTCCCCAAAGCTTTCGTGAGGATGTTTGCCACCCGCTCATTAGTGGATATACACTATAGCTCAATTGCTCCTCTCTGATCATAATCCCGGATGACGTGATATCTAATCTCGATGTGTTTAAACCTGTCATGGAAAACTGGATTCTCAGAGAGTTTGATGCAACTTTGATTGTCATAGAAAATCACCGTGGGTCTCACTGCACACCAAATATCCCAACCAACAACTTGCAAAGCCATATGGCCTCACAACTGGCCTAACTGGCTGCCATATACTCAGCCTCTACAGAACTCAAAGCCACTGACTTTTGCTTCCGACTAAACCAAGACACTGCTGATGAGCCCAATCCAAAGCAACAACCTGAGGTACTCTTCATGTCATTGACACATCCTACCCAATCTGAGTCTGTGTAGCCAATCAATCTGACTCCATCCCCTCTCTCATACTTCCGGCCATAATCCACCATATCCGTAAGGTACCTAAGCACATGTTTTGCCGCCACCCAATGCAATCTCCAAGGCTCCACCATAAACCGACTAAGAGAGTTGACAACAAAACAAAGATCTGGTCTGGTATTGACCAGATACATCAGCGAACCAATCAACTGACGATACAATGTGGGATCAACCAATTGTGACTCAAAAGAATGAAGTTTCTTCCAGTTGGTTATTATGGGTGTGGACATGGGCCTACAATTCTCCATCCGGAATCTCCTCAAATGTCAACAGCATATATGCCCTGTCCCAGAAAGATGTGTCTAGGCTCCTGCCAAACCCCCAATTCCAAGAAGTAGTTCATCAGTCCAATGTCTTTCATCTCGAACTTTGAAGCAAGGCTCTCCTTGCAACCATCTATGAGTCTCTCAACCCCTGTAATGAAGAGATCATCCACATATAGCACAAGAATGAGAGGATCCTCCCAAACCACAGTGTAATAAAGGTTGGGATCCACCTCACTCTTCTCGAAACCCATCTACTACAAGTATGTATCTATCCTCGAATACCAATCTCTAGGAGCTTGCTTCAACCCATACAATGCCTTCTTTAGTTTGTACACATGAGAATCTCTCCCATGCACCTCAAAGCCATGTGGTTGCTCTATGTACACCTCCTCTATGAGACCATTCAAAAATGCGGTCTTTACATCCATCTGATGGATCTTCCAACCCATCTTTGCTGCAATGGAGATCACTACCCTGATCAAGTTGTATCTAGCAACCGGAGCGAAGGTCTCATCATAGTCAACTCCCTCTACCTGTGAGAACCCTCGAGCTACAAACCGAGCTTTGTACTTCTCAATGCTGCCATCAGCAGCATACTTGATTTTGTAGAGTTGCCTGGAAGTCACAACTGACTTCCCCTCAAGTCTCGGAACCGTCTCCCAAACATCATTCTTCATGATGGAATTGTACTCTTCCACCGTGACATCCTTCCAGACCTATTGACCTGTTGCCTCCTCAAAAGTGGAAGGTTCGAACTCTCTAATGTTGCTCAACATCGCAAGATAGATGCAAAACCTCTCAGAAGGGTTACTCTCCCTCACAGTCTGCTTAGGATTCCCCACAGATTCATGTGCTTCCTTTAAAGTGTCTTGAAGCCACTTGGGATTCTTCTTCTCTGAAGTAGCACCAAGTGGAGTGGACTCGGCCTCCTCAATCCCACCACCTGAAGACTATGTACCTGAAAATGATCCTGAGGTCGTCTGAGAACCAGTAAACTGAGAAACAATACCTTGTGATCCAGTAACCTGAGGACCAGTAATCTGTGACCCTGTCACCTGTGGACCAATAGTCCCTGAAGCAGGTAGTCCTGAACTCTATGTCACTATGCTTTGGGAAGGACTCACCTGAGTCTGAGGAGTCCATTGCCCCCCCTGCTCCATATCTCGTGACCTCTGAAAGGCTATATCGTCCTCAAATCTCACATCTCGTCGCACAATTGTCTTCCTCGAAGAGGGGATTTATATGCGGAAATCCTTCAAGGTCTCGCTATACCCAAAAAAGATACACTTCTTTGTCGTGGGTTCTAGCTTACTCCTCTTCTCAGAAGGGACATGTGAATAGGTAAGGCACCCAAAAATCCTAAAGTGCCCAACCTCAGACTTCTTCCCAGAGAAAGCCTCCTCAAGAGTCTTATCCCCCAAGACTCTGCGTGGACTCTTGTTCTACAGATAAACTGCAGTGTTGCAAGCCTCATCCCAAAGAAAAAGTGGTAGCCCCTGATCATGTAACATGGCTCTCGTAGCCCCAACAATGGTCCTGTTCTTCCTCTCAGCAACCCCATTCTGCTGCCGGTTGTAAGGAACCGTCAATTCTCTCTTAATGCCTTCCCTAGCACAAAAGTCACTGAACTCATTTGAGGTATACTCACCCCCATTGTCAGATCTCGACACTTTGATTTTCTTCCCAGTTTGATTCTCCACAAGAGCTTTGAACTCTTGAAACCACTGGAAGACCTGTTTGTTGGTATTCATGAAGAAAATCCAAGACTTCCAAGAGAAGTCATCAATGTAACTGACATAATACAAAAATCCACTCAAAGAAGCAAAAGAGATAGGACCACATACTCAGTATGAATCAGATCAAGAATACCTCTTACTCTGTTGTCACTGCTTGGAAAAGCAATCTTGGTGTACTTTCCAAGAGCACACCCCTTGCACACCCCCTGGTGCTCTGTACTGAACTCTGGCACTCCAGTCACAATCTCTCTCAATATCCTCAGAGCCCCATGGTGCAAATGGGCCATCCTCATATGTCATAGTTCACAAAGGTCATTGTTGTTGGTACTATGCATCAATGCTCTAGTTGGTTGAAACATGAGCTTGTACAACTTCTCATGTCGTATCCCAATCACTTTGGCCGAAGTAACAGTGGATCCCTTAGGATACAAGAGCACATGCCCATCACGGAACAATATCTCATATCTCCTATCCTCAATATTGGAAACTAACACCAAGTTCTTCTTCAAGCCCAAAACATATAGGACATCTCTCAACAACATGGGAGGTAGAGACTCCCTCTGAAATGATACTATCCCACTACCTGCCTTGACCACTAAGTCATCTCCAAGCACCACCTCAAGATCTCCAATCTCTATAAGATCAATGAAGCACTCACAAACATTGTTATATGGCGGGAGGCACTGCTATCAATGAACCAAATATTGGTAGTGTTGATATTATGGTAGTTGCAGGAAGTATTAACCTCCACTTGTGACCTTTGATGAGATTAGAATATTCCAGGAAGCAAGAAGAACCCTAAAAGACTTGGACATAACCCTTGGACATAACCCTAGAAGTAAAGTCGGCTAAAGAGAATATGTATATTGAGTCTTTAGCCTCCAGAAACAGAAGTCGGCCCAGACAGCCTAGAGAGAGCAGTATAAATATAAGGCGCCAGAGCTCATTTGATACACACAAGTCGCAACAACAGAAATCCAATAGTGCACAAGTCTAGGGAGCGGCTGTAGCTACAGTTACTGCAACCTGTAATTTCAGTCTTTCTGGGTTGGACTTTCTGTTCAGTCTTGATTATCTTTGCTTGTTGCATTAGCCTTGGTTGGCTATTAATTTGCTATTGGAATTCTTCTCTCTGTCAAGGTCAAGGTGCTCGGGGGTGGCATTCGTGCCTATGGTTGGGTGACAATATTGCTATATTGTCTACGGTTAAACGAGCACACCCACTTTTCTAACAGGTTATGGCCCCACACCTCCTTCATTTAGTCTAACCACTGGAAGGAAGCTAAGCCATAAGGTTATCAAGCTCGTTGAAGAACTGTCGCTAGGGTTTCTAGCAAGTGCAGTTACTGAAGCATTGTCGCTAGGGTTACTAGCAGGTGCAGTTGCAAAACCCTGAAACCCTGAAACTCCCCCCTCTTTTTCTTCAAGAAGATACAATAATATATGTCTTCTGTCCCCTTTCGAATAACTGAAAAACGATTCGTATTCCAAAAGAAATCCCTCTAGAAATGAACAGACATTTCATGTAGGTATTGAGGTCGAATTCCTCCCAAAAGATAACAACAGTTACCATCAAATTCGGAAACTTTTCGCCATAGAAAATGGGCCAAACTGCTGAAAACTGGGGCTGCAGTTATGGTTCTGTATCTCTCAAATCGTGACAGCTGTGTATAAGATGAAAGAGGTTTTTGTTCATCTTTTTTTTTCTGACCAAAAACCTCTCTCAGTTTCCTGAGATCTGTTTCCATTTTCCCCAGATCTGCCTTTCAAAAACATGTGTCAAACGGGGAAATTCTGAGATCTAAAAATTAGGGCTCGGAGATGGATTCGATTCTCCCAATCTGTGACACCTGTAGGAAAACTGAGGGAGGTTATTGATCTCTGATGTGTTAGGCACAAAAACCTCCAACCGTTTCTCAAAATGATATTTGAGTCGCTCAGAATCATCATTTGAAAATGATGACTCAGCACAGTAAAAAACACCACATTTCTGAAAACGAACCTCATCTTTCGGGGGACTTTTGACTGCCTTTCCGAGCTCCAAATGAAAATATGAATGCACCAATGGAAATCTTAAGATCTGTAGATGTCAATCGACCATTTGAGCGCGCAAAACAGCCTCTCCACGGCTGAGAAAACTGATTTTTTGCTGAGGCAGTTTATCCACTAAAAAAAATCTGCGATTCGACAGCTAACAGCCCGAAAACAGGGGTCTCTTAGCCACCAAAAGTCCTGGCTTTCGACGGTTAGTAGTGCAATTTTGGAGCGTCGTAAGCCACCGAAAGTCCCGAAACCCGATTTCGGGATTTCGGGTTTCAGAACAATGGTTAAACTTTTTACGTTGGTCGAACCTCCGATGGCCGAAACCCCGAAATGGTGACGTGGCATTTGTGTGAAACCTTAATATAGTGATTTTATTTCCGTTTATTGCATTTTTTTCGTGCCTCCTCGTGAGCTCTTCCTCCATGTGGCTTGATGCGTGATGCTTTAATGCTTGATCTCGACCGATACACTTTCGGCAGCTAAGGGCATATGAAACCTAAGATTTAAGCTACCGAAAGTCTGCACTTTCGGTAGCTAAACACTATAATTTTTTTCTTTCTAAGCTACTGAAAGCCAAAATTTCAATATTTGTTCCAACATAGGCTCCATCTAGGGATGGTGCTTTCCTGAAAGTGCCAAGAACAGTAGACCAAGTGCCTTCATCCATTGGGCGACCCGAAATCATCCTTATTAAACTCTGAGCCCTGTCACTTTACTTGCATCTTTTCAGAACGAAAAACCGCTTATTCATCCATTGGGCTATGGAGTCGTAATGCTTTAAAACAAAACCATACTGGATTCAAAACTGAACTGAAAACATATTAAAAACCACCATTGTAATCTAATGCTCGAAGTCAAGCTTATTTATATACATCACCTACTCTAACTACTGAAAAATTCCCACTGAATCAAATGATACGAAAATGCCAATGAAGCCAATCCAATAATTGTCTATTTATTTGAAATTTTCTCACACTTTCTTTGAGCAAGCTGAAAAAGGAAACTGACAACTTTCATCTGACCTATTGGTGATCATGAATTTTCAAACCTTTGATCGATTCTTGTGACAAAATATCCATGACATAGCATACTCCTTCATTAAATGAATGTAAAAGGTCAACAAATGGATCATGAAAAAATGCCTGGTCTTGAGGTTTTAAAACATCCAGGACTACTCTATGTTCTGATTTATAATGATCAGGATCATTCTCGAAGAGAATATCTAAGCACCCTTCAAGATCATCTGCAATGGCATCTCCAAAATCATGGCACAATCTTGTCTAAAGACCCTCATCCCTCCATGAAAAATCTGCAGCAAGTTGTTCTACAGAAATGATGAAATAATCATCACTATACTCATCATATTTAGGTTCAGCAGATAACTCAAGAGGGTCATCAGTCAGACAAAAACTCGGGACATCAACTGTAGATCTCTCAAGCAAAGGACACTTTGTTACTATCTCTGGCATACTGTTTATTTCAGAATCATACTTCTGCAAATCACAGTCTAAAGCATTTTCGAACAGCAAACTTTCTTCAGGATCATTAAACATGGCAACCATATCTTTTTCATGAAACAAAGCAGAGTCTAAAATCTGATCTCCTGGCAGGAAATCATCATAAATAGGTTCACTAACTTCCTGTAAAGTTCCATGAAATACATGACTGTCATCATTTAAAAACAGATTTACATTTTCAGAAATGGAAGAAGTTTGACACTCATATCCGGGACTGTGTGAAAGCTGCAAATCTGTGTGAGTAGGGGCTGCAACATAGCTGTGCAGGAGCAGATCTATTTCTTCTTCAGTCAAAGGAGGAGGTGGTCTCTGTATTTTCTGGATAAAACAACAATCATTCCTTTCTATCTCTTTTGCAGGTTGACCGTGATGCTAAATATCTTCTTCTTGAGTATGTTCACAAGATCCAGCTTCTTTATGAGCCAACTCTTCCTCATACTGATTATCTTCATCAACTTGAGAAATTTCTATTGTTTCTTCCTCCTCTTCAAGAGGATTTGTATGATCTTTTTGTCTTATGAATCCTATATTACAACAATCTTCAAAAAGGATTTCAGCTGAATATATCCTCTTACAATGTTGATGAAAAAGTGTGTGAAAATATCTCAATGAAAGCATACTGGAATGGGGTAAAGATTTATACCAAAGTCTAGCATCTTTTTCCAATGAAAACATAAACAATTTCATGAGGACATTTTCATGTACATTTAATTCCTCCATGAGCTTGTGGAATTCAAACAAGTGTTGAGCGGGATTGTCGTCCTCATATTCTCCAAATTTAGGAAGGACATCTTCCCAAATTTTAATGTCTGGAACAGTGTTTGGAAAGCCATAAACATTTGTAAAGTCTAGAGGAGCAAACCTTGCAGCAATTCGAGCAGCGAACAAATTCGACATTTGAGACCAGTGGAGTCGCCAACAAAATCATGTAGAGTCTACGAACCAAGGAATCGTCAGGTGAATGATCACAGCCAATTGAATGCCTATACCAATTGAAATCCTCCCAAAAGATAACAACAGTTACCATCAAATTCGGAAACTTTTCGCCATAGAAAATGGGCCAAACTGTTGAAAACTGGGGCTGCGGTTATGGTTCTGTATCTCTCAAATCGTGACAGCTGTGTATAAAATGAAAGAGGTTTTTGTTCATCTTTTTTTTCTGACCAAAATCCTCTCTCGGTTTCCTAAGATCTGTTTCCATTTTCCCCAGATCTGCCTTTCAAAAACATGTGTCAAACGGGGAAATTCTGAGATCCGAAAATTAGGGCTCGGAGATGGATTCGATTCTCCCAATCTTTGACACCTGTAGGAAAACTGAGAGAGGTTATTGATCTCTGATGTGTTAGGCACAAAAACCTCCGACCGTTTCTCAAAATGATATTCAAGTCGCTCAGAATCATCATTTGAAAACGATGACTCGGCATAGTAAAAAACGCCACATTTCTGAAAACGAACGTCATCTTTTGGGGGACTTTTGACTGCCTTCCCGAGCTCCAAATGAAAATATGAATGCACCAATGGAAAGCTTAGGATTTGTAGATGTCAATCGACCATTTGAGCGCACAAAACGGCCTCTCCACGGCTGAGAAAACTGATTTTTTGCTAAGGCAGTTTATCCACTAAAAAAAATCTGCGATTCAGCAGCTAACAGGCCGAAAACAAGTGTCTCTTAGCCACCAAAAGTCCTGGCTTTCGGCGGTTAGCAGTGCAATTTTCGAGCGCCGTAAGCCACCGAAAGTCCCAAAACCCGATTTCGGGATTTCGGGTTTCGGAACAATGGTTAAACTTTTTACATTGGTCGAACCTCCGATGGCCGAAACCCCGAAATGGTGACGTGGCATTTGTGTGAAACCTTAATATAGTGATTTTATTTCCGTTTATTGCATTTTTTTCGTGCCTCCTCGTGAGCTCTTCCTCCATGTGGCTTGATGTGTGATGCTTGAATGCTTGGTCTCGACCGATACACTTTCGACAGCTAAGGGCATATGAAACCTGAGATTTAAGCTACCGAAAGTCTGCACTTTCGGTAGCTAAACACTATAATTTTTTTCTTTCTAAGCTACTGAAAGCCAAAATTTCAATATTTGTTCCAACATGGGGGATAACAAGCCTCGCATGTTAGGAGAGATGGGTTTGATCCTTAGACCTATTAGCTCCTGGATCTTCTCCGCCAATGCATCTCCTTCCCATTGCGGGACTTTGTGGTTTCAGTTGAATATTCCTCATTCTTCAGCCCAGTTTGCATTATCTATTCTTTACTTCATGCATTGTATCTCTTTATAGGAGACCGTTTGGTACTCCCGCTTTGAATGGACATCATTGTACTCAACAGTCCCTTTGACCTACTTGTTGGTCATTAGTTGGACATTAATAAAATTATCGTATCTTATCTTACCTATGTACTCATTGTGTGCCTCTCACTCTCCTTAGATCTACTTTTATAATCCCCTAATGACTAAAACCCTAACCTAGATCTCAATGGCCAATATTAGATCTTAGATCTCAGGATCCAACGGTCACAACTTAATCTTTCGTTGAGGTGCTTAAATCACTTAAGTCACTCAACCTTACAAAAGTCACTTTTGTCATTAAATAAAAGCCTATCTAGAGAGTGTCGCTTGGACACCTCCACATGTTAGGCACCGCCAATGCGGAAGTACCTGTCTGAGTTACCCCAAAAGCTAACAGTGTGGGCTCTTTTAATTGCAAGGAATATTCCTTTAGGCCGTGCAATCCCCTAAAGTAAACAATCTCATAATTAGTAACAACTTTTCTTGCCAATAAAGCAAATTTCAAATTGGTAAGTGGCTCTAAAAGAGGGAGTAGGGTTTTAGGCCGAACATAGCAATGGATAAGGCTCGTGGAAAGGGGATGAATGTTCATCAAGGAGGGCGCACTAGGGAAAGACAAATGAAGGCCTCCTATGGCACATATTTTCCAAATATAGCAACTAATCCTCGTGTTGACCCACCAAGCACCCTCTTGTCCATGCCAAAATGCAATTTGTACTTGAAATTTCAAAGTGCTCATAATGGATTGAAATTTTACACTGCAACTATATGCCATTCCAAGTATCCAAAAATCTAGTCCATGGCCTTGAATCAAACGACATTCAAATCACATGCAAATTTCCCCATTGGGTCCTTGTATGTAATTATTTTGTCAACCGGACCAAACTCAAAAATTGATAAAAGCAGCAGTTACTAAAAATAGAACTTATAAAGAATAGCAACTTCTCATATTTGCCTGAAATTCGAAGCCCATGCACATTTTCCAAAGGGGTATCCAAACCTATGATCAAATCAGGAAAAAGATGACCTCCAATATAAGCGAAAATTCAAGATCATGAATCTTGAAATCAAGAAAGTGTAAGAACCGTCAATCTAATCATACCATTCGGGGGTCTTCAGCCTCCTATTCTTGCTCTAAATGTTGACAGGAACCTGCAAGTATGGGGCACCTACTACCACTGAAAACCTGTCCATCAGATGTACCTACCATCAACCCCTGAATATATATAAAGTGCTTAAGAAACTTGTTCTACCATCAACCCCTAAATAACAAAAAAATGCAACCATGCGCCAAGTCTGAAAGGCACTCCACAAACCATCAATGTCAAATCAATGGGCCAACTAATCAATCTATCCCATAATGCACCCCCAAACAAACTAAGATAGGCACTCCAATTCAAATTTGAAGAAATCCAATCTGGGTGTTAACAAGTAGCTGGGGCCACACATTAGATGCTTTACTTTCTCTTTGTATAAAGAAGAGGGTATTCCCCTCTCTTGTTTCATTCTACCAATCAATCAATTGATCAAAACTACTTTTATCTCTTAATAGAGATTTCTTGGAGAACTTTTCCTCCAATTTTTTTATATGCAAGTGCCCTCATCCTTTTGTAATTTATGTACATTCATGAATATCTCTCTCTTCTGCTTATGAAGAATGCTTATACCATCAACCCCTGAATAACAAAAAAATGCTACCATGTGCCAAGTCTGAAAGGCACTCCACGAACCATCAATGTCGAATCAATGGGCCGACTAATCAATCTATCCCATAATGTACCCACAAAAAAACTAAGACAGGCACTCCAATTCGATTTTGAAGAAATCCAATCTAGGTGATAACAGGTAGTTGGGGCCACATATTAGAGGCTTTACTTTCTCTTTGTATAAAGAAGAGGGTATTCCCCGCTCTTGTTTCATTCTACCAATCAATCAATTGATCAAAACTACTTTTATCTCTTAATAGAGATTTCTTGGAGATGTTTTCCTCCAATTTTTGGTTACGCAAGTGCCCCCATCCTTTTGTAATTTATGTACATTCATGAATATTTCCCTCTTCTGCTTATGAAGAATGTTTCTTCTTTATCATATTTCTACTTTATTTCAACTCACAATCTATATTTGTAGTAGTCTATCATTTTTGCATTCAGGCACATTACAAATAGTTACCACCTTTCCTATTTATATAGGTCTTACTTCTTGTCCTTTAGGTCATCCTAGTCATTATTTAGGTGACCAACATTAATTACACGCCATTTGTTTTAGTAAATGCGAGTTGAATTTGCAATTAATTCGAGTGAGGCATCTTGGCAATGAGGCCAATTAGGGTGACACAATGACAAACCCCTACAAATAGTTTGGACCAACATACAGGAAGTAGGATTCTACAATGAACTTAAAGCTCTAACAGAGGTTGATGTCGAAGGACAAGTGACCCAAGTAATGAAGGCAAACACTCCCCCACAACCCACATATGCAACATGGACAGTGTAATGTCCTTTTCCAAATAGGAGCTCCAGAGAGGAGACTTAATGGTCTAAACCACCCCGTTAGACTATAGCCAGGGCCAGAAAGGGGTAAGCAAGGTTACTAGAGGTCATCCCAATCAAAGGTGTTATATCGAAAAGTGACATTGAGCTAAAAGTGGCTAAAAGCGCTTTTAAGCCAACTTGAGCTAAAAATAGAACAGATGAGCTAAAATTAGATGTCAACAGCGAATTAGGGTTTCGGGCAACTATAAGAGGTGAAGCGACCTAATTCATCATTATGCAGATTTTGACTTGTTATCGAGGAGAAAGGCGCATCTCAGGAGAGGTAGCTTAGTGGATTTCAGGAGGAATACACCAATGGTTGATTTCAGTGTTGAGAGACACACCCTTGTCACTGGGAAGATCACACAGGTCTTCCATCAATCTTCAGCAGCAATTCTACAAGATTCAACAGCAGGGGCGCACTTGTTTAGGGAGAGGGCACAACTTCTGAGGAGGTTTAGTGGATTGACTTGTCCCATTTGGGGAGAGTTCAGAGATTCCCCTCCGACCCATTTGAGAGGCGGGCCATACACATCTTTTGCCTAGCTTCTCGTCAGATTCCGACGGGGGAATCATCAGGGACGCATTTTCCAGACATTAGGAGTGTGGCACTTGGGGAGGACACATTTGGGGTTCCCGAGCGATCTTTAGATCAAATCCAGGGAAACCCTTCCAACCCATTTCACAATAGGCCAGGGCAATCAGTTTGAGACACATCTTAGCTGATTCCGACGGTGGAATCACTAGGGCACAGTTTTCCAATAGTAGAGGGGTGCATTCCCCCAGGGGGATCCATCTGAGGTCCAGACACACCAACAGAGGGGCCATTCAGTCACCAAGACTGAGAAGGACAGCAAGGCGCATTGTTTGGGATAGTTTCCAGACCGATCTGAGAGATCTAGCCACCAAGGCAAACATTCTAGACTTGCAGCAGTTACCACGTGAGCTGCCATAGTTTGCAGATCATCCATTGATCCCGCAGTGTTCATCTATCATCGGGTATTATCATTTTGGTTTGCTTATTGTATTCTGACTAAGATCATTTTGTCATTGATCTAGCCGAGTGATTTATTTTATTATCAGCCGCATTCGGCATTGTACTCTGGATATATCATAATATATGATTTATAGTCTTTTGTCTCATTTACCATCTATATACTCAATATATATGTTGTAAACAATTAATCATACACACACATTAGCAGAGTTTCTCAGACTAGCCAAGCCGGGAACATTACAGACAATCAAGGGGAGGATGTGCGATGTCACTAGGAGAGAGGTGGTAACTCGTCATTAAATGCCACTCAACTGCCAATGAGTTAGGCCACACGCGTACGGGTGAACAGATAGTGAATACTTCATCAGTGAAGTAATAATAATGTCACAACCAATTGATTGACCACAATAATGAATGGATATATGGTGATTGGAGGCGAAGGAACTGAATTCAATCAATGGGCAGATTGAGACAATGGGTCAAAGATATACCAGATCTAGAAATCGTTACACATAGAGAGGGGTAAGTATGTCTCATGATAACAGGAAGTGCATAGGACTCACCAAAAAAGGCCCAAGTTAAAATGGAAGATCAAATAGAATATACAAGCAAGGAAAGGAGATAGAATATACAAATGAAGAAAGGAGGAATAGATTGTTTCAATGGGAAAGAAAACACAGTAATCAATATTCTAAGAATGAAAACTCAATTAGATTTCATGGAGGGTTGAGTGCATCATTTGGTTTGGGATTTGCAGCTAGATTTGGAGATGAGTGAGAAGGTGTACTCCCCTAAACCTTCCATGACTAGCAAGGGTGGAAGGGGCTAAGAAGGAAAATAGCATGTGATAGGAAGAAGTCAGCAAACTCATAGAAAATGCAGAGTGGCAGTCAAGGAGGACCAAAGTAAGGGGGTTATCAAAACTTAAAAGATTAAGTGTTCCTTATTTTTAGGTTCACAGATCATAGATTACAAATTCAAGACTCTAGCTCCATAAAGTGAACCTTTTGAACTCAAAGTGCATAAGCACACTTGAACATAGCCTAAAAGATATCTCAAACCCGGTCATAGATGTATCCATCCATATATAATCGAAAGATATGTTTAGAAGCAATGGTACGACTCTGGAGAAAGGGGCCAATTAGGGCAATCTAGGTAGCCAAAATGATCTCATGTTCACTCATTGTTTAGATTCAAGAGACAACTATAAGAATTAATGAAGCAACCCATGTGAGTTGTAAGAAAAGGAGAATTTTATTTTGTCTTGGGAATAGTGAAACTTACTTATCATAATCATGGTGAGTCAATAATGAGGTTCACAATATGGTACAAGGAATCTAAGGAACGTGAAACCTAGAACACTCACTTATTATTATCAAATCAAAATGGAAAGACTTTACAATATTAATAGATAACCATAATGGAAATCTTTAAAAGTACTTCACCTTGGTCTAATATATGAAAATAAACCTCAAAAAAAATCTAATATATTTCTAACTACGAAACCATAATGGCATTTCAACATGTATGTATTTTATATTCTTTGTCCTATAAATGACCAATAGACTTTTTTGTAGCAATAGACAACTGAAATCACCATATTCCTTCATGTTGTAACTATGGAACATAATGAAATATCCCTGATCCTGCTGATCAAAATATTTGCTACTCATCTAATGTTCTGTCTCGCAGATCTGACACACTAGGGGTTTCTGGATGCGTTTTATCTTCAAATCTGATAATCTAGGGGTTTCTAGATGTGTTTCAGTTGTGTGTTTGAGATGTTTATGGTTATTGCATGTGCATGTTGTATATTTATGGTTTAAACAGTATATAGAGGATGCATGCGGAAATAAAGAGCATCAACTGCCCAATAATATGTATTATGCGACTCAAGCATGGAAATACAACAACATACTGAAAATATAGAATATAGTCATCATTTAGATCTCATGGATCGTCACTAGAATACAAGCAAATAACATAAAAATACCCGTGATCAAAAGATGAAGGCAGATCTGATGCATGCACGGATAGATCGGCAAAATAAGCAATTCCGAAGAAGTACAATAACCGCTACAAGCTGGAAAACTTGTCCAGAAGGTAAGACCCGTCGAAATGAGCTGGAAATTGTCCCAATAGAAACGCCCTGGCCTCTAGACTGAAATGGATGAGTGTCGAATGTCAGATCTGGTCTCTGAGGCACTGGATCTCAACCCCTAGAGGGTTTGCGCACCTCCCTGGACACTGGATGCACCCCAAATGATTCCACCAACGGAATCAACTGCTATAGGACTCAAAACGATCGTCTCACCAAATGTGGAACTGGGTCGGGAGGGTTTCCCCGGATCTGCTCTGATGCCCCATCTGTAACCTCAAATGTCCTGTTGGAACAGTTGCGCCCTAAATGGCTAGATGATGCGCCCTGCAAGATTCCAACGTTAGAATCTGATGGAAGGTGGCTCAATCTAAGTGCCCTGGATGGATCTCAACTGGGTCGGAAGGAAAATGCAATCTGAGCTCGGACCTTGTGCAGCTCCACAAACCCTCAATCTGAATTGCGCCTTCACTAGCTAAGTTGCGCACACTGCAACTGGATACTCCTGAATAGCACGATGAAATACATGGATGGTATCTCTGATGGGCTAGGGTGTGTCTCTCAACACCGAAATCGATCAATGGTGGAGGTTTCCTCCAGAAATCCACAAAACAGTAAAGTCAACTCTCTTCCTCCTCTGGGAACTCTCAACATCAAATCATAACAATGCATAATGAGGAATTAGGTCAAATTCCTCCCTTTATACCCTTCCCGATCTAATTCACCATTGACCTCACTTAGGCTAGGCGCTTTTCCTCCTAAGGTGAATAATTAATTAATTTATTCCCCCTTTAGCACTATTTCATTCTAATTCTTCATTGACTTAGGCTTAAGTGACTTTTCCTAAGCTTTTGGCTTAATTCATCGTTTAGGCACCAAATCACCCTTATTTCTCCATCTTGTTCCCTGTTTGAGCCTGACTATAGTCTACGGGAACACATAGACTACTAAGTCACTCCCTATTGGCCTACTCTTGGGAACGGGACATCACAGTCCTCCCTTCTCGAGATTGCTTGTCCTCAAGCAACATCAATCCTGGGTGATGCAAAATATGCTCTCCCTCCCATGTGGCATCCTCCACTGGAAGACCCCTCCATCTAACCAAGCAGTCCCTGATGACCCTGCTCCTCAACCTGCGTTCTCTCTGCTCGAGCACCTCCTCTGGCACTAACTCCAACTGGCCCTCCTCATCTAACGGTGGCAACTCCTCTGAAGTGTTGATATGTTGTCCCACTGCCCTTTTAAGGCAAGAAACATGAAAGATGTCATGTATCTTGCTACCCTCCAGTAGCTCTAGCTCGTATGCCACCTCGCCTACTCTCCTGATGACTCTGTACGGCCCATAAAACCTTGGTTTCAGTGTCTCTGCTCCACACCTCTTCAAGAAGGACTGTTGATATGGCTGTAACCGTAGAAAAACCAAGTCCCCAACCTCGAAACTACGCTCGACCCTCTACCTGTCTGCATAGATCTTTTAATGGTTTTGTGTTGCCTGTAAGTTTTCCTTTACTTCCCACAGAATCCTTTGGCTCTCCTCCACCCAATCTTTGGCCACTAGGACCCTGCTATCCCCGAATACAGTCTCCACAAAAGTGGGTGCATCGTATCCATACAATGCTCTAAATGGTGACATCCTGATAGACATATGGTGTGTCGTGTTGTAACAATACTCACCCAAGTGCAACCACCTCACCCATGTGCGTTGTTGTCCTCCCACATAGTTCCTCAGATACCCCTCCACCCACTTTTTGACGATCTATGTCTGTCCATCTATCTGTGGGTGGTAGCTAGTACTTGTGGCTAGCTCTGTGCCTGTCAACCGAAAAAGCGCCTGTCAAAATGCATTGATGAAGTGCCCGTCTCTGTCACTGACTATTTGCTTGGGTAGGCCATGCAATCTAAATACCTCTCTCAAAAATAACACTGCTACATGTATGGCCTTGTAGTCTACAGGTATGGCAAAGAAATGTGCAAATTTGGTCAACCTGTCGACCACTACAAATATACAGTCCATGCCCTGCACGTGAGGGAGGCCTGTGATGAAATCCATAGAAATGCTCTCCCATTTCTACTCTGGAATGGGTAGAGGTTGTAGTAACCCTGTTGGGTGTGTCTGCTCTGACTTGTTCTGCTGACAAGTCGTGCACTCCCGGATGTGCTTCAGTACATTATCCTTGAAACCCTTCCACGAGAATCTCTCCTTGATCTGCCTGTAAGTTTTGAAATACCCCTGTGCCCTACTACAGGCGAATCATGACACACCTTCAGAATCTTCCCCTTTAAGGTAGATTCTGGAACTAAGTAGATCCGGTCTTTGTAGAAAATGACGTCATCTAGTACCCGATATCTATAGTCAACCACCTGTCCATCCATCACCTCACAAGCAAATTTGTTTTTGGAATATTCCACCAACAAGTGTGCTTTCCAATCCGTGCAAATGTCCATCATCGAACACCCCGGTGGCCTCCTGGACAAGGCATCTGCCACGACATTCCTTTTTCCCTTGACATAATCGATGTCAAAGTCAAAGGCTTGGATCTTCGAGAATCACTTCTGTTGTCTCTCACTAAGGTCTTTCTGATCCAGGAAATACTTGAGATTGTTGTGATCAGTCTTCACTACGAATCTGTTGCCCACCAGATACTGCCTGAATTTGGTTAAGGCATGCATAATTGCTAACATTTCCTTGTCGTAAATAGGGTAGAGTCGCTTCGACTCGCTGAGCTTCCTGCTCTCAAACACAATGGGATGGCCTCCCTGCATCAACACTGCTCCAATTCCCACCCCTGATGCATCGCACTCCAAGGCAAACGACTACGAGAAGTACAAAAGGGCTAGAACAGGGCATGTGCTCATAACCTCCTTCATCTTCTCAAATGCCCGTTGTGACTCCTCTGGCCACTGAAAGGCACCCTTCTTGGTCAAATCTGTGAGTGGTGCTCCTAACTGTGAAAACCCCCTGACAAACCTCCTGTAATAACTGCACAAGCCAAATAAGCTCCTTAACTCTGTCAAACTCCTGGGTGTTGGCCAATCCAAAATGGCCCTGATCTTCTCCTGATGTACTCGAAGCCCTTGTGCACTGATGATGTGGCCCAAGTAAAGCAACTCTGTCATCCCGAACTCGCACTTGGACTCTTTGGCCTACAATGATTGTGCCTCCATGATGCTCAATACCTCCTCCAAGTGCCCCATATGTTCCTGCCATGTCTTGCTATAGACCAAAATGTCATCGAAGAAAACCAAAACTGATTTCCTCAACTGCCCCCTGAATATGTGGTTCATGCAAGACTGGAATATAGTTGGCGCATTGGTTAGCCCGAATGGCACAACTAGAAACTCGAAATGGCCAACATGGCACCGAAATGTCATCTTCTCTATGCCCTGCTCTCTGATGTTGATATGATGATATCCAGAGCGTAGATCAATCTTCGAGAAGAAAACTGCCCCATGCAGCTCATCCATCAACTCATCAATGTGAGGGATAGGATACCGGTTTTTGATGGTTTTCTTATTCAAAGCCCGGTAATCGATGCACATCCTCATGGTACCATCCTTCTTCAGGACTAAGACAACTGAAGAGGCGAATGGACTGCTACTAGGTCTGATGTGTCCCATTGCCAGCAATTCCTTGATTGCTTTTTCTATCTCATCCTTGAACCTCTTAGGATGACGATAGGGGGGGTGATCATGGGTTTGGCCCCCTCCTCCAACTCAATGGTGTGCTCAAATCCCCTATTCGGCAGTCTCCCTGGTGGAATCGAACCAAAAACATGTTGATGTCATCCCAACAAGTTCCTGATCTCTGTCTGATACTGCGGTCGACCCTCAGAATCCTTCCGCGTAGTGATCAAGCACTCTGCGGAAAATGTTGGCTCCCCATGCCTGAAGGTCCTCTCCATCCTCTTGGTTGAGACTGTCCTAGGTGCTCCTGTCGACATGCCCCTCGAGACAACCCTCTTCCCATCACTGTCTCTTAATCCCATCTCCCAAAACCACATCTGTGTCTAATAGGTCAACCACATAAAATGTATCTCTCACAGTGTAGTTGCCCAACTTAATCTCCAAGTCCAGAACTCTATCTAGACACTCCATTGTATGGTCATCTGCTACTGCGACATCAAATCCCTCAAACTCCTCTGTCTGAAGGGCCCGTCTAGATACCAATGAAGCGTCAATGAAGTTGTGGGTGGCCCCGGCATCTATCAGGGCGATTGCCCGCTGCCCCTGAATAGTACCTCTGATCCGAAGGGTGTCGTACTTGGGTACACCAGAAAGGGTCGTTATGACTCTGGCCTTTGTTGGTTTCTGTCTGCTAACCTGCTCAAGAGGCCATGGAACAACCGGTGGCTGTGCCCCTACCGGCGTCGATGGTTTACAGGAAGGTTGCTCCTCAGCCTACTCTGGCTCCTCCTCTGAGCCGGTGGATCCACTGTCTTGCTCCTCCTCACTGTCCACACTGTCTGCGGCCACCTCAATATAGTGAATCTCTCCCTTGCCCATGCACCTGTGGCCTGGGACCCAAGGATCTTTGCAGTTGAAGCAGACCTTCTTCCTCATAAGCTCTCGCCTCGTCTCATCATCCAACTTCTCCTTACCCTTCCATTCCCTCTCTAATAGCTTCTAGTCCCGATCCTTTTGTGGTACGAAGGGTTTGGCAAAGGGTTTAGTTTTGGGCACTGAGTCTGCCAAATCTCTAGTCTGTAGGATGGCATCCTGCAGGGTCTGAGGTCGGTATGCTTTCACCCATCCTCTCAAGGGTTCTGTGAGCCCCTCTGTGAATAACATGATCAGTCGGGGCTCGGATATATCTGTCACTGCCACTGCTACCCGCTAAAACTCTGAGATGAATGCCTATGATGTGCCAGTTTGTCTCAACTGGGCTAGATCTCTGAAATGGATCTCTGGATCCCTCTTGTCAAATCTATCCATGAGTCTCTCTATGAACTCTCGGTAGGAGGTGATGTGCCTGTGGCCCAATGTCACCAATCCATGACACCACCACTCGTGTGCTTCACCCTCTAAGTGTAAGGTGGCGAAACTGATGGCCTCTGTCTCGGTCATCTGGTTGAGCTTGTAGTAGGTGTCAAGCTTCTGTACCCATGCTTTGGCGGTGCATTTGGACGATCCGTCGAAAGAAGGTATGGTGAGTTTACCAACTTTTCGGATGAAATCAATGTTATGCCCATGTTGCTGCTGCGGCTGCGGCCGTCCTCTCTGTGGCTCTCTGGGGCCATTCCTGAGTCTCAGCCCACAATACTCGACTAGGGTCATATCCTGATGGAAGTCATGGCCCAATGTTACATACTCTCTCGGATACTCTGCAATGTCCTCGGCATGAGTGGGCGGTCTCTGTGCTATCGGCATCTGTGCTGCTACCGGGTGTGCCCTCGAGAAACTGGGAAACAACAGTCGGGGAATCCTACTCGCAGGGGTGTATGTGTGAGTGGGTGACTGGGGTCTACTGCCTGCCCCTGAGTTCCCTTGTGCTGCATGTGGGGCTTGTGTGCCCGGAATGTCCACCATAGCCAATGTATCAGCCACATGAGCCAAGGACTGAGACATGGTCCGCTGACTAGCTAACATATCATTGATAACCTGCATGAAGGTTGCCTCTGGTTCCATGGGGGCCTTACCACTTCCCTTTGGTCGCTCATATCTGTCACCCAGCCTCCTCTCTGCTTTGTGCTCGGCCTCGCGCTCTGCTCCTCTCTGCTTCTCTGTGTGCCTCTTCCTCTGAACTGGGAGAGAAAGGAGGAAAGTTAGGCCTAGGCCTTCTTTCCTTGCGCCTGTTGTAAGTGACATATTCGTCACCTACGTGCTCACGGCCATCTGGGTCTTCTGCTGCACTCATAGTCCTTAGTCACAGGCTGGCAAGACTAAAGTTCTGATACCACTGAAATATCCCTGATCCCGCTGATCAAGATATTTGCTATTGATCTAATGTTCAATCTCGCAGATCTGATAAACTAGGGGTTTTTGGATGCGTTTTATCTTCAGATCTGATACTCTAGGAGTTTTTGGATGCTTTTCAGTTGTGTGTTTGAGATTTTTATGGTTATTGCATGTGCATGTTGTATATTTATGGTTTAAACAGTATATAGAGGATGCATGCAGAAATAAAGAGCATCAATTGCCCAATAATATGTATTATGCGACTCAAGCATGGAAATACAATAACATACTGAAAATATGGAGTATAGTCGTCAATTAAATCTCATGGATCGTCACTGGAATACAATCAAATAGCATAAAAATACCCATGATCAGAAGATGAAGGCGGATCTGATGCATGCACGGATAGATCGACAAAATAGGCGATTCCGGAGAAGTACGATAACCGCTACAAGCTAGAAAACTCGTCTGGAAGGTTAGACCCGTCGAAATGAACTGGAAACTGTCCCAATAGAAGCGCCCTGGCCTCTAGACTGAAATGGATGAGTGTCGGATGTCAAATCTGGTTTCTGAGGCACTGGATCTCGACCCCTAGAGGGTTTACGCACCTCCCTGGACACTGGATGCGCCCCAAATGATTCCACCAACGGAATCAGCTGCTATAGGACTCAAAACGATCGTCTCGCCAAATGCGGAACTGGGTCGGGAGGGTTTCCCCAGATCTTCTCTGATGCCCCATCTGCAAACTCAAATGTCCTGCCGGAAGAGTTGTGCCCTAAATGGTTGGATGATGCACCCTACAAGATTCCACCATCAGAATCTGATGGAAAGTGGCTCAATCTAAGCGCCCTGGTTGGATCTCAACTGGGTCGGAAAGAAAATGCAATCTGAGCTCAGACCTCGTGCAGCTCCACAAACCCTCAATCTGACTTGCGCCCTCACTAGCTGAGCTGCGCACACTGCAACTGGATACTCCTAAATAGCACAGTGAAATACCTGGATGGTATCTCCAATGGGCTAAGGTGTGTCTCTCAACACCGAAACTGATCAATGGTGGTGGGCTTCCTCTAGAAATCCACAAAACAGTAAAGTCGACTCTCTTCCTCCTCTAGGAACTCTCAACATCAAATCATAACAATGCATAATGAGGAATTAGGTCAAATTCCTCCCTTTATACCCTTCCCGATCTAATTCACCATTGACCTCACTTAAGCTAGGCGTTTTTCCTTCTAAGGTGAATAATTAATTAATTAAGTCCCCCTTTAGCACCTTTTCATTCTAATTCTTCGTTGACTTAGGCTTAAGTGACTTTTCCCAAGCTTTTTGGCTTAATTCATTGTTTATCCACCAAAACACCCTTATTTCTCCATCTTGTTCCCTGTTTGAGCCTGACCATAGTCTATGGGAACACATAGACTACTAAATCGCTCCCTGCTGGCCTACTCTTGGGAACAGGACATCACACATAATTATAGCTATATATTAGAAACTGAAAATGTTAAACCAATTCAAACCTCTCCTTTTGTTCAACCCCATATTTTCACTAGTAATTGTTGAGAAACAATCAAACAAGAAGGATATAATCCTATTCACATCATCCTCATATTTTCCTACTCCAGTGTTAACACATGAGGAATGATTTATCTTTCATGGAAAGAAGGGAGCAAGCTTCGTGAACTTGTATAATAAGTTGCTACAGAAGTCATAGTAAGTAGGGAACGTGTATCATGATCGACTATAAAAAGAGATCAAATGATAAGTAGAACACATAACATTATTACTGTATCATAACAAGAACTGTCAATATTGGTTATTAAAACAACTATGGCTCTATAAGTAGATTTTATGAAATCCAAATATGGCTACTAATAACTACATACCACAATCGAAATTTTAGTATATATTCATTTTATGTCCCTTTTGTCAAAACAACATTATGAAAATTTAATTTCAATATAAAAAATCATCATTGTCCAAAACGCACTCTTTCTTTCAAAATTATGATCTTGTACTATAAAGTGCAAAATGTTATCAAAATCTTTATTGACATCATTTTCTTAAAATCCATTTGTTATCATTTCATTGTTAAACATTGAAAAACAGAAAGTCAAAAGGAATGAGACCAGAATTAAACAAGGGTAAACATACCACGTGTCAATCTCATATTTTCCAAGCTCCACAACCTGTGAAACAGGAAAACACTTTTATCATGTCAACTTCAAGAATCACATGTCCCAAATAAGCGAAAATAATTGCTATAGTTGTGATAGTATCATAGTAAATAATGTGTTTTTTCTTTGTTGTTATGAAAAGAGGAGAGAAAAAAGAACAATTACAGAGTTGAGCTAACTATATTCATTAAATAGAAAAAGGCAAACAAAAACAATATATTAATTCCAAGTATGGGCAAGATGCCACTATTGGTCGGAGAACACAATGAAGCATCAGGGAGGAAGATCCCACAGCAGCCCAGCACCTAATTGAATGCCCAGGTCACTTAGATCAATTGATCTAATGTATGACCAAAGCTAGTTAAGGTGAATATGATTCTCAATGAATGGATTATTTATTCCAGGCATAGCAAGTTCTGGGATCGAATCCCTCTCCACGAATTCATTCTGCTTCAAGAATCCATTGAAGAAGAGTGCAAGAGTTTACTTGTTCACTTTCTAGATCCTCATCTACCCTTGCATGTGGCTCTCTCTTTGCTAGTTCCGACAATTTCTATTAAAGAAAGAGCTTCCAATGAGAAGATCAAGTCGAAATCTTAGTCGGAGGCATCAACTAGCATCCCCACTGTGTCGTCTTCCAGTTCCCCTAGTGAAAACAAGCGGAATCTCATCCAATCAAAGGGTGAGTAGAAGGGAAATGATTCCCAAGAGTTAGATTTAGTATCATGTAAGGTAGATTCAATAGCCAAAGTGGTAGATCTATCCATGCAAGAGAGTGAGTCAATAGATCCTAATAAGAAGATAGCTTATGGCGAGGTAGAACTGATTTCTAGCACTATTCTATCAACAACGAAGCCTACAACTGAGCCTGTTTTGGACGTAACCTCTAGCATAGGTGATTCTGTATCTTCGGAAGACGTGCCTATTGACTTCAACTTTTTACTGAATAGCAACAAGGAATATGATGAGGGAAGGAAAAATTTGGAAAATCAGAGTTATTCTTTTCTGTTAATTTCTTAAACCAACAACTAGATAAATAAGATCAGATCTGATTTACACTACTCGAATTAATTAACTTTGCAACAGAAAACTAGAAAAGCAAAATCACACATGGACAATTATTTTCTGCTCTTCAAGATCAGTTCTTCATTCAAAATAACTTCAGAACTTACAAGAGCTCCCGTCGAGAAAATAACTCTGAGAAAGAAAACCACAAACACCCTATAAACTTGATAAATCACAGTGCCTCAATCTACGTGTAGCTAATCTGTTGAGGTTGTCCATATGGATCTGTACAGCCTGTTGTACGGCCGATCTGCTGCTTTAATAAATCTCTGCAGCTCACACTTGCGGCCTGTCTGTTGTTGCTCGACTGGTGTACAGATCCATATGGCTATACGGATCTGCTGTACAGCCCTATGCGTGCTGCCTCGATTTGTCTGCTGCCTCGCTTTGTGTGCAGTTGCTACTTCCCTATTCTCTCCTCGCCTAATTATTCACTCATTGTGAATAATCAATGTGTCTTGACTCTTCCCTTTGCTATCTTTTTATAACATTGAGTTGGGCCAAATCCTTAATCTCAACGAACGAGATTAAAACTCATTGTCCCGTTAAATCAATGGCGCACGTTTAATTTAAGTCACTAGTGCAAAAACTTAAGCACTTTATTAAATTAAACTCACTTTATAGAAAGACGTTAACTTTATTAATTAATTAATAAAGTGAACTCCCAAAAAGCATAGGAGTCATTAAATGATGATTTTCACAAGTTAGACACCCCTTGTGGAAATACCTATCTGAGCTACAGTTATTATATCTGAATGCAAACTGTTTAACGAAATGCCTACATTATTAAACTAAGTGAAAACCCAAAAAAAAATTAGTGGGGATATTTCACAAGCCAAAAGAAAACCTATACGAACCACATGGTTGAAAAGATCAACAAAGTGACAAACCAAAGCACGAAGACCGTGCTTAAAGAACTCTTCCTCAAAACCTTCCTCCTCTATTACTTTGTTGTTCATCACCCAGACGGCCTCTCCGATGTCTCTGTCTGAAAATAAGAAGCATGAGGGTGGAGAGGTGACCCGAATTTGGGCTTGTCCAGGAATATCACAAAGAGTGGATATGTGGGAAAACATTGTGCTGAGCTCTTCTTGGAGCTTAGGGATGGGTGCGTCGTTCAACCACATTATATGTAATGTCCCTTTCCCAGTGATGGTCACTACAGGGAGCGACTTAGTAGTCTATATGTTCCCATATACTATAGTCGAGACAAAAAGGGGAATAACACCTCTAACTAATGCCATTCACCAAAGTCTATCATGAAAGTGGCATTAAGGAGGTAAAAGGAGGAAACGGGAGGTTTAAGTGACTTGATTAATGATTAAGGTGAAACTTAGGGAAAAAGTCACTTGAACATCTAATTAGAACAAAAAGGGGGTTTAAATGACTTAAGTGAACATTAAATCATAACTTAGGAGAAAAGTCATTTAATTAAGTAAGTGAACGAAGAATTAGACAAGAGGAGGTATAAAGGGAGAAAATTCGACCTAATTGGTCATTACGTTGATTTTGGAATTGGAAAACAGGTTTCAGAGAGGAGGGGTTGACCTTCCATTGTTTTGTGGATTTCTGGAGGAAACCACAACCTGAGACAGGTTTCGGTGTTGAGAGACACACCCTAGCCATTGAAAGTACCATCCTGGTGCTTCATTGAGCTTCATCTTCATTCTACAGCAACCTACAAGTACAGAGCAGACTAGTGCGCACTTCACCAGGGAGGTGCATGGGGTTTGAGAACACAGACTGGAGTCGCTAGGCCCAACCAGGGCAAATCAAGCAGAATCCTTCCAACCCATTGGAGAAGAGACTGAGGGGCTTCCATTGGGACAGCTATCATAGCATTTCGTCAGGTAAAACATCCAAATCGTGATATCCAGCTAAGGGAAGTGCGCAGGAATTGAGGGAATCCGGCCAGAGTTCTGGTAGATCAGCAGAGGGTTAGATCTGCAAGTAGTGGATAGGGGAAGTGTACTAGGCAGCAGGGAGACCATTCTAAGACAGTTTTCAAGCCGATCGGACGACAATAGCCACCAGGGCGAGTTTTCCAATCTCCAGCAGCAGTTGTGTAGGTTTTTATTCGTTGCATGCAGCAAATCCGGCCACGAATGTAGTGGATCTTCTATGTTGACCATAGATCCGCCTATCTCTATTGTTTCGAGTATTTTCTTTAGTGTTTTTCATTGTATTCTAGCTAAGTTCATTCTCTATGAGATCTAGCTGAGGTTATTTCCTTTATTTTCCCGCATGCTATATTGTAATTCCTGTTATTTTACTTAATAAAGCTATTGAGTTGTTCTTGGTTCCAAAACAATTGCATGCATGATATAAACATATAAATACCACAAAACCACAACCAAAAACCTTTTTAAAATGCATCCAAAAACCCCCAGAGTATCAGATCTGCAACCAGATCATCGGTGTAGCAGTAAATATCCAGATCTGAGGGATTTGGGATATTTCAGTGAGCCTTCTTCCTGCGAGCTAGTGAAGAAGCTTAACTCGTGACTCCGTGATTCCGGGAACAAGCGAAATTCATTCATCGGGTAGGGGTCACATCAGAGACGAGTACGTACATTACCGCAAGGGCCACAGTAGGGGCGGAAGGGACTACAACCCCTTCCACATCAGTTCAGGTTCTAAGGCTAAAACAGAATACAAAGATCACATCAGCAAAGAGACAGAGGCAGAGGACAAGAGAGATATGGGTCCAGGGGAGGACTACCCGGAGGGCAGTGGGGACGGCACAGAGTAACATTTTCACAGTACCAGGGCCATGTTGAATGACCTAGCCAGAGGACAGCAAGAGATGAGGAATGACATAGCACAGATGGTGCTTAGCTCCCAAATCATCCAGAACAGCTTGATCACGATTGGTGCTAGCATAGTAGGGGGAGCAGTGGGTCATACAAGGAACCAGGGAGCTGGAACGAGTGGTTCCAATGGGAATGCAGTAGGTACAAGTGGACAGATGACACCCACTTGTACTTACACTTCAGCAGGGAGAATACCCAAACCTCTATTCCCATAGTTTCAGACAGGACAACAGGTGAGACAGCCAGGACAGGGACAACCAAGACAAGGCAAGGCCGGACAGGGGCAAACAGGGTGAGCAGATCCCTTTGCAGAGTACAGGCGAGAATAATTGGCACTAGGTCCAGAGTTTCACGCAAACATGAGTCTGATGGACTATTGTTTGATCTGATATCGAAACAGGCCCAGAGAGGCACAGAGGGGCAACATGCAGCCACAAAACATAGATTTTATCAAGAAAGTTGAGAAATTGACAATCCCCTCTTTCGACGATTTGGCTAAATGTTCCGCTCAAGCATGGGTTTAGAAGCTTGACACGTATTTCAACCTCAGCCAGATGTCAGAGTCAGAGGCGATCAGTTTCGCTACAATACATTTGGAGGGGGAAGCCCACGAGTGGTGAGTTGGTGACCTTGGGTTACAGCCACATCACATCCTACTTGGAGTTCACCAAGCGTTTGATGGAGAGATTTGACAGGAGGGATCCGGAGCTCCATTTCGGGAACTTGACACAGTTGAGGCAAACTAGATCAGTCGAGGCCTTCATCACAGAGTACCATAGGGGGAGACAAAACCGTGGAGACAAATGAAAGGAGGCACCATAGCAACCCTTTCAAGGGTACCCAGATTCAACACCATCAAACTCAAGGGATGCGTACAAGGCCAGCGCATCACAACATTAGTAGATGAGGGAGCAACCCACAACTTCATAGATGTAGCATTAGTAGCCAAGAGGGGCTTACGGACTAAGCAGTTTGAGGGGTTTACAATAACAGTGGTCGATGGTTATGTTGATGATTATAGCTGTGTGAGACATCCTCCAGGACACAGACTGAGTGAGTCGGCCTGAGAGAGAGCCCATGAGTTGGTTGTGCCCATGAAATGGGTGTGTTGTTCCTCTTTGAGACGGAGAAGGAACGTTGTGTGCCCCTGTGTGGGGTGAGGAATCCCATGAGTTGGGTGTGCCCATGAGATGGGTATGTGGTTCCTCTCTGAGACGGAGATGGAACGTTATGTGCCCCTATGTGGGGTGAGGAAGCCCATGAGTTGGGTGTGGCGTTCTCCCTGAGACGAAGATGAAACGATGTGTACCCTTGTGAGGGGTGAAGGAGCCCATGTGATGGGTTTATTGTTCTCCTCTGTACAGAGAGTTGAGATGATGTGATACTCCAGATGATTCTCATGTGAGACGCAGTGAGATAGAGATCTATTAGTAGGAAATTCCTATGGCTGAGCACAGGTGAACGTGATCCTGGTGGTTGAGCACTAGTGAGTGTGTATTCTGATGAGTCTCCTATGAGACGCAGTGAGATAGAGACTTGGACGTCCTTGTGGTTGAGCACAGGTGGGCGTGCCCCTAGTGGCTAAGCACTACTCAGATCCCTTGCTATATTGTCTAAGAGTCAGACTTACATGTAACCCTATTTGTGATGTAAAAGATACAGGTCGGTCGCACCATAAAGTAAAAGTTAATTAATATGGTAATTATTAATTATATTTTGAGTTATTGAGCTCGGCCCTGTTGTGCAAATAGACACTACTTTTGATATGTCCAATCTAATATAAATAAAGGTGATTTCCCCATTGAGGAAACACAACACAAGTGGGAGTTTGGAAATTTCAGCAAGTACTTGTTCTTGGGCTGAAGTAAGCACTTCTCTTGGGCGCTAGTCTTCTAGGTTTTGTGAGCACCCTTTTGTGTGTTAGGTTTATGGTGTGGGAGGTCTTTCTCTTGAAGAATATAGCAAAGGATTGGTTGGGTTTTCTTCCCTTGTTGAGAAGGGTTTCCCGGGATACTTCTTGTGTACTTGTGCATGGTATTTCTTCTTGTGATCTTGGTTGCTGCAACAAATTGTTTACGGTGTAACTGCAATTGTCTATGGTTCAAGTAAAATGCTAAAATTGGAATGAACGTCATGCTTGAGCCTAGCTTAATGAAAAATCAACAGGTTATACCATGTCTTGCTTCGACATAGTACCAGACCTAGAAGTCAAACTAGGCAACTACACAGTGACCGATACTTTCTACATAGTTGACTTGTCAGACACAGATGCAGTATTGGGTTTTTAGTGGTTGTATTCACTAGGAGAGATTAGGTTCAACTACCAGACCTTGACAATGAGCTTCAGAGATATAAATGGGTCGAAGGTAGCGTTGAGAGGCAGGTCTACAGGGGCACCATGGGAAGTAACAACAAAGAGGATGGAGAGGATCTTCAGACATGGGGATGTAGCATATACCGCAGAGTGCTTGATTACCTCCATAAGGGATGCAGAGGGTAGGCAGCAGTATCACCCACAGATCAGGGAAATCTTGGGTAAGTATGAGTCGGTGTTTAGACCGATACCACCAGGTCGTCCACCCGACAAGGGATTTGAAAATATGATTGAGTTAGAGGCGGGGGCGACACTAGTGATCACTGCACCATACATACATCCCAAAAGATTTAAGAACGAGATTAAGAAAGAAATCAAGGAGTTGCTTGCGATGGGACACATCAAGCCCAGCACTAGTCCTTTTGCTTTGTCAGTTGCATTGGTCCTGAAGAAGGATGGTACATTAAGGATGTGCATAGATTACCGAGCACTTAATAAGAAGACTATTAAGAACATGTATCCTATTCCGCGCATTGATGAGTTGATGGACAAGCTACATGGGGTAGTGCGCACCTCTCTTGGGCACTAGTCTTCTAGGTTTTGTGAGCACCCTTTTCTGTGCTAGGTTTATGGTGTGGGAGGTCTTTCTCTTGAAGAATATAGCAAAGGATTGGCTGGGTTTTCTTCCCTTGTTGAGAAGAGTTTCCCAAGATACTTCTTGTGTACTTATGCATGGTATTTCTTCTTGTGATCTTGGTCGCTGCAACAAATTGTTTATGGTGTAACTGCGATTGTCTATGGTTAAACTAAAATGCTAAAATTGGAATGAACTCATGCTTGAGCCTAGCCTAGAACTTCATGTTGATGATTACAGCTTCGTGAGACATCCTCCAGGACACAGACTAAGTGAGTCGACCTGTGAGAGAGCCCATGTGTTGAGTGTGCCCATGAGATGGATGTGTCGTTCCTCTCTGGACTGAGATGAAACGATGTGTGCCCCTGTGTGGGGTGAGGATGCCCATGAGATGGGTGTGTCATTCCTCTCTGGATTGAGATGAAACAATGTGTACCCCTGTGTGGGGTGAAGGTGCCCATGTGATGGGTGTGCGTCAAACTCTGGACTGAGTTGCTATGAGGTGTCGTCTCCTGCCTTGAGGACTCAGTTGAGTCAGGCTTGAGATGGTACTCCCGATGATTCTCTTGTGGACTCAGTGAGATAGAGATCTGTTGAGTAGGAYGTCCATGTGGTTGAGCACAGGTGGACATGCCCCTAGTGGTTGAGCACTAGTAAATGTGTGAGATCCCTTGCTATATTGTCTGAGAGTAAGATTTACCTGTAACCCTAATTGTGATGTAAAGGGTACAGGTCGGCTCCACCATATGTGAAAGATAATTAATGTTTATTGTAATAATTAATTATTTTCTAAGTTATTGAGGTCGGCCCTGTTGTGCCAATAGACACCACTTTTGGTCTGTCCAGTCTAGTATAAATAAGAGGTGATTTCCCCATTGAGGAAACACACTCGCACATAAGTCACTTGTCATTTGGAAATTTCAGCAAGTACATCTTCTAGGGCTGAAGTGCACACCTCTCTTAGGGGCAAGTTTCAAGGTAGTAGAGCACCCTCTTGTGTGCATTAGGGTTTCATGGTTGGAGGATCTTCTCTTATGAATATAGCAAAGGATTATTGGGTTTTTCACCCTTGTTGAGAAGGGTTTTCCCAAGATATTTCTTTTGTTCTTGTGCATGGTTATTCTTCTTGTGATCTTGGTTATTGCAGCACTTGTAAATTGTGTAGCTGCATTTGTTCATGGTTTAAGTAAATGCTAAAATGAAATAAACCTCATGCTTGAGCCTAGCATAGTGAAAATTCAACATGGTATTAGAGCATAAGTCTTGAAGAACCCATTGCACAAACATTAAAGCCAGTCGTCCTCCTTTCTGCAAATCCGTATGGCCCTCCTAGGGTTTCCAGAAAACTGTACAACCCTCTCTTATTTGGTGGTTTCGGCACTTCATACTGAAACGTTGGGGCTAAAAATTGCATAGGGGTGTACAGCCTCCCTCAACGCACCTCCAGCAACTCTCAGATTGCAATTCCGAGAATTTTGGATTTTTGGCCCTAGGGTTTCTAGGGTTCCGCAATTTTATGCAGAAATTTCAATTTTAGGGTTTCTACAACCCATTGAAGAAGTCCTACAGCTCACCAGTATTCCTGTGACCCTCTTAAGGCTTCTTGTTGGCAGTCATAAGTCCAACGAAACCTAAGCTTGCTAGCCTAGCCTAGGCGTTAGGTTTCCTAGCCTAGTTACTAAGGGTTTGTGGAAGAATCTGCAAACCATGAAGAACAAAACTATGTTGGAAGATAGGCTTGAGGATTCAAGCAACTTCAGACTACATGAAGAAGATTGGAAGTCATATCCAGAGCCACATCAGAGAGATGAAGACATCAGAGATGAAGCCTTCCTCTTCATATCAGCACTCTTAGGTATGCATTTGTATATATTATTTGTATCATTGTCATGAGGGTACTTGCAAGAGGAAGGAACCTTTGCTGCAATCGTGGATCCAGAGGGATCTCAATGCATTCAGAGGAACAACACACTGGAAGTGAAGACTCCAGGTTTGATTGTTTTAATTATCATGCCTCTAACCTACATTTCTAAGTTTGCTACACTACAAGTAGGCGTTGTAGTTGTGACAACAATCCTTAAATTGTTTTGATTCTAGAGATGTACCCATTATTTTCCTCTAGGAGATATTCTTGTCTTGTTTCTTTTCGTTTGTTTTCTTGTTCCAGGCAGGTTAACAACAAACGAAGATGTTTATCCTTCAGACTTCAGAGGGAGTCAAAACTATTTGAGAAGGAGGAAGAACAGAACCATCATTGAAGCAACCAAAGCAATGATACATGATCAACATCTACCTATGATTCTATGGGCAGAAGCATCCATGACAGCAATATATGGTCAAAACAGGAGTCCTCACCAGATTTTGAAGAACCTGACTCCCGAAGAAGCCTTCACCAGAGTAAAGCCTGAGGTAGGACACTTCAGGATATTTGGGTGTCCAGTATATTTTCATGTACCCAAAGAAAAGAGATCCAAACTAGACCCCTCAGGAAGAAAGGGTACATTTGTGGGATACAATGAATCTTCAAAGGCTTACCGAATCTACATCCCTGGTCAGAGACAGATTGAGGTAATCAGAGATGTCATCTTTGAAGAAAAGATAGCCTTTCGAAGATCTAGAGAATCTCAAATGGAGATTGACAGAGAGATAGTACCTTCTCCCCCTTCAACAGTTCAAAGGGAGACAACCATTGTTCCAATTGATCCAGTTACTCTAGTTGATGTCCCCAGAGACATTGTAGTAGGCCATAAAAGTTCTACCAAGGCTCGACAAACTCTGCAGGAGGCAAAGGGTCATACAGCTCCTCAAGGCACATTCCGAGAGAGCAAGAGACCAAAGAGATTTTCAAGTTATTTTTCAGCCATGAGCCACTTCATTGATACTGAGCCTTCTTGTCATGGAGAAACCACAGGTCAGCAGGTATGGCAAGATGCCATGGCAAAAGAGTATTAGTCCATCTTGAAGAATGATGTGTGGGATATTGTTCCGAGACCAGAAGGGAAGTCTGTAGTAACTTCCAAGTGGATCTATAAAATCAAGCATGCACCTGATGGAAGTGTCGAGAAATACAAAGCGAGATTTGTAGCCAGAGGATTCTCACAGGTGGAGGGAATTGATTATGAGGAGACATTTGCTCCAGTAGCCCGATACACCTCCATCCGTACTATCATTGCACTAGCTGCATCCATGAGTTGGAAACTACATCAGATGCTTGTAAAGACAGCCTTTCTCAATGGTGAGATTGAGGAAGAAGTTTACATCGAGCAGCCAGAGGGATTCGTGATACACGACGAGAAAAATCATGTGTGCGGGTTGAAGAAAGCCTTGTATGGACTAAAGCAGGCACCTCGTGCTTCGTACGAGAAGATGGATAGATTCTTGATGAGTTTGGGCTTCAGCCAGAGTGTTGTTGATCCAAACCTGTATTATCATATTGTTGATGACGAGTGCCTAATCTTGGTCCTATATGTGGATGACTTATTCCTCACCGGTTCAGAAAGACTTATTGTTGAATGCAAGCGAGCATTGACTTCTAAATTCAAGATGAAGGATCTGGGTCTGATGCACCACTTCTTGAAAATAGAAGTATGGCAGAGGACTGATGAGAGTTTCCTAAGTCAAGGAAAATATACAGTGGAGATATTGAAGAAGTTTGGTATGACAGACTGCAAATCCATGCCTACATCGATGGTGATGGATTTGAAGAAAATGAACGATGCTTCTACTGATTCAAGCGAGATTGATCCACATTTGTACCAACAGCTAATTGGATCATTGATGTATCTAGTTAACACCAGACCTAATATATGTTATGCAGTGAATGTACTTAGTCAATTCATGAGTCAGTCAAGATAGACTCATTGAATAGCAACGAAGCATGTATTGGGATATCTACGAGGCACAGTTGGATATGGCATGAGATATGCCTCAAGTGTAGACATGAGTTTGCAGGGAAATGCCGATGCAGATTGGGCAGTGAGCACAGTGGACCGGAAGAGCACATATGATTGTTGTTTTACCTTGGGATCTGCCAAGACACATACTGAGTGAGTCAACCTGTGAGAGAGCCCATGTGTTGAGTGTGCCCATGAGATCGGTGTGTCGTTCCTCTCTGGACTGAGATGAAACAATGTGTGCCCTTGTGTGGGGTGAGGATGCCCATGAGATGGGTGTGTCGTTCCTCTCTGGATTGAGATGAAACAATGTGTACCCCTGTGTGGGGTGAAGGTACCCATGTGATGGGTGTGCGTCAAACTCTGGACTGAGTTGTTATGACGTGTGGTCTTCTACCTTGTCGACTCAGTTGAGTCAGGCTTGAGATGGTACTCCAGATGATTCTCTTGTGGACTCAGTGAGATAGAGATCTGTTGAGTAGGACGTCCCTGTGGCTGAGCACAAGTGGACGTGCCCCGGATGTGTGAGATCCCTTGCTATATTGTCTGAGAGTAAGATCTACCTGTAACCCTAATTGTGATGTAAAGGGTACAAGTCGGCTCCACCATATGTGAAAGATAATGTTTATTGTAATAATTAATTATTCTCTGAGTTATTGAGGTCGGCCCTATTGTGCCAATAAACACCACTTTTGGTTTGTCCAGTCTAGTATAAATAAGATGTGATTTCCCCATTAAGGAAACACACACACACACACAAGTCACTTGTCATTTGGAAATTTCAACTACATCTTCTAGGGCTGAAGTGCGCACCTCTCTTGAGCGCAAGTTTCAAGGTAGTAGAGCACCCTCTTGTGTGCATTAGTGTTTGATGGTTGGAGGATCTTCTCTTAAGAATATAGAAAAGGATTGTTGGGTTTTTCTCCCTTGTTGAGAAGGGTTTTCCAAGGATATTTCTTGTGTTCTTGTGCATGGTTATTCTTCTTGTGATCTTGGTTATTGCAGCACTTGTAAATTGTGTAGATGCATTTGTTCATGGTTCAAGTAAATGATAAAATGAAATGAAAATTCAACATCTTGGGTGCTAGTCTTCTAGGTTTTGTGAGCACCCTTTTGTGTGCTAGATTTATGGTGTGGAAGGTCTTTCTCTTGAAGAATATAGCAAAGGATTGGTTGGGTTTTCTTCTCTTGTTGAGAAGGGTTTCCCAGGATACTTCTTGTGTACTTGTGCATGGAATTTCTTCTGGTGATCTTGGTTGCTGCAACAAATTGTTTATGGTGTAACTGCAATTGTCTATGGTTCAAGTAAAATGCTAAAATTGGAATGAACTTCATGCTTGAGCCTAGCTTAATGAAAAATCAACAGGTTATACCATGTCTTGCTTGGACATAGTACCAGACCTAGAAGTCAAACTAGGCAACTACACAGTGACCGATACTTTCTACGTAGTTGACTTGTTAGACACAGATGCAGTATTGGGTTTTCAGTGGTTGTATTCACTAGGAGAGATTGGGTTCAACTACCAGACCTTGACGATGAGCTTCAGAGATGAAAATGGGTCGAAGGTAGCGTTGAGAGGCATGTCTACAGGGGCACCATGGGTAGTAACAACAAAGAGGATGGAGAGGATCTTCAGACATGGGGATGTAGCATATGCGGCAGAGTGCTTGATTACCACCGTAAGGGATGCAGAGGGTAGGTAGCAGTATCACCCACAGATCAAGGAACTCTTGGGTAAGTATGAGCCGGAGTTTAGACCGATACCACCAGGTCATCCACCCGACAAGGGATTTGAGAATATGATTGAGTTAGAGGCGGGGGCGACACTAGTGATCACCGCACCATACATACATCCCAAAAGATTCAAGGAGGAGATTAAGAAAGCAATCAAGGAGTTGCTTGTGATGGGACATGCTATCCCCGATCTCTAGGGATAACTAGGAGATCATGTCTCGAAGCCCACAGGTCCTAGACATGGAGTACCGAGAGCAGGATTGACCTGAGCATGGCCCTGGAGGGCCCATCCTTCTTCTTCTTCGCCAGACTTGTCCATACAGCAGCAATAGCTTCCATCACCATCGACTTGGACTTGCATCAGAGAAGACTCTTGCTCCATGAGGTAATTGGTCCAAGGTATCATGGTATGTGTCATGTTTGAAACTTTGATCGCTATAACCTTCTTATATATGCATCAGGTTCCTTACATTTCTGATAACTGCTTGGATCTTACACTAATCCACTTGACCATTGTTGGGGGGATTAAC
>JASDQU010100175.1:511016-531786 GCA_032191745.1 Picea mariana
AGCCAGAGAACATGAAGGCTCTACCTTGTGACAGTTCTACGGTTTCCTTGGCACAAGAAAAGTCCAAAAAGAGTTCTTGTAATGTCAAAGTCATACACCTACCAGCAAGCATTTTTGAAAAGCAGTTTTAAACACAGGCACAATTTGACAGTATTGCTTCATTCTTTTCAATTATGGGTAAAACTCACCTTACTTTCTGTCCTCCATTGCCTTTAACTACATAATTAGACCTTTTATATCAGCACAAAGTCAGATAACGGATATTGTTTACCTTACTTTCTGTCCTCCATTGCCTTTAACTACATAATTAGACCTTTTATATCAGCACAAAGTCGGATAACGGATATTGTTTTGTCATTAACACAGCACATTCTGTTGTTGTCTGTCATGAACTTTGCATTCATATAGAATCTGGGCTGCCTCCAAAGGCATGCTTATCTTGTCAACACAGGCATCATCTTTGCAAACACAACCAATTTTGGATAACTCATATAAATGAAGAATTTTGTGAATAATTTGTTCTTAATATGTTCTGAGATTTTGTTCATAGTCTACTATGCCTGATTCATTTGTTTGATAGTCTCCCTACCCATATATGCATTTTGGATGGAAAACAGTGTTTTGATTCTCTAATTTCTTTTCATCTTTGTACACATCTCTCTATATGATATGGGCAGATAGTTAAATATCCAAATCAAGTAATTCGCATTATATTATATTTTAATATCGTTCAAATATCCTTGGGTTGATCTTTGTGCCTTGTAGGCTTGCGAGGGGTCAAAATGTGCAAGCTCTTTGTGACATGCAAACCTACAAGTTTCCTTGGCTGCATAGATGTAGTTATGGATGACCCCACACTACTGTTTTAGACTTCCTGTGATGCATCAACATAGCAAGGAATAAAATAAAAATGTAGTTTTGCACCATCGTAGTAGGCATCTCCGGTGATACTATTTTCTACTATTACATTTAAAATATTGCTTTAAACCACAAAACTACATGACAACTTATACCTGTGAACTTCTTACGGGCAAAGGCCACTCTTTGGGTTCTTTATTGCCTTGCGTTTCTGTCCAATGCGGGATAACTTTTCCACTTCCTTCAATGTCAAATCACTCTGAATATTGCGCATTCACTCCATCCATATATCATCCAATATTATCCAACCTTTCACGGTGTATCGCATTCAATATTTTTGTATTGAAAACAATGGAAATTGCCAGACTTCCTCTAGTTGAGAGCATTCGATTAGATCTTGCTCTTTCAAACAGGCAGAATTTTTTTCCAGGTTACAAAGCCTGAGAAAACCTCTGAGTACTTTCCTACATTTGGAGGATGGTACCCTGGGTAAACCCTAGAATCTTCAGGGCATAAGACTGGTTAACAACAAGGCTTGTAGCCATTACAATAATATACTCGGTAAGAGCTCAACACGTCATTTCTGGGAATTGAAGCTGACTGGGGAGGATAACAATCATTCCTCCCAACCACCCAAACTAAACCCAATTGATTTCCAAACAGCCAAACTTACCAAAACCTTCAAGGAGTTTTACCAAATGCTTGCATTCTAACGGGTTCAACATAAACTGTTAAGAGTTTGCTAAATACTTCAGTTAACCTTGACAAGTTCTTGCATCCGGACATTTTCCAACTTTTAAATCTCTCATTGCTGTCAGGGAATCAAAATCGTTAAGCAATTGCTGCAACTTCCACGCCTCTGACTGAAAAAGGAAGTTTGCCGAAATTTTGGGCAACCTTGACAAGCCCCTATATCGGGAATGTTGTCCTCTCAATGCTTACGGAGAATGAAAATTGTTTGAAAGTTGATGTCTCCAAACAAGGAAGTTATCCAAAATCTGGAATTGTTAATGATGAGTAAGATTTGGCATTTCCTTTACCAGGAAATGAGAGTGTTCTTGTTTAGTCCAACTCGATTTCTAGGGATAATTAATGTACATGTTTCTTAGCTTATGATGAAATTTGCAGCTGCTTAAGTGCACTTGGGAACATTTTGCAACACCATCCTCTGAACACATTGGAGGAAGCCATCAATGACCTCACCATCAAAATTAAATCCACAAGCATAAGCGAATACAAGGTTGAGGTAGAGCCCTGCTGCATGAATGGGATGATGGAGAGTGTTATTCCATTGCTCATCAATCACACCCCATATCTGAGCTCTCTTGGTGAGTCCTTCCTCTCCCTTGTCCTCATAGTACCGGTAGATAGCTTCCTTGGCCCTATCCATGGCCTCATACAAGTAGCCCATTCTAGGCTTCTCACCATCAACCAATGGAAGAACCTTTACCAAAGGTTCACTAATGGTACATATTGCTTACTCCACTCCAGAATCTCTGGTCATGTCTCACAAGTTGGGCTATGGCTTGCCCATCTTGTTTGGTGCTATAGACACAAGCAACCCACTCATTAGAAAGAAACATTCTCTATAACTCCAACATACTATTGAGGAGCGATTGAAGAGAAATGAAGCTGGTGGTGAAACATGTGATCGCGGGATGCACCAACTCTTTGTTCCTTGTGAACTGTCTCATGAGTGAAAGAACAAATGTGTGATTATATATATATTTTGTCACACTCCAAGTTGAATCAATGATTTCCTTGATCCAAGGAAGTTTGCCCATGTCCTCTAGCATCAAATCAATGCAATGGGTGGCACAAGGACTCCAGTACAATGATGGATACCTCTCCATAAGCATCCTCCCAACAATAACATAATTAACAACATTGTCTGTGATGACTTGGACAACATACTGTGGGCCTATCTCTCGGATAAAGCCATCCAACAACTCACATAATAATTGTGCATCTTTTGTATATGCACTTGCATCAACACTTTTGATAAACATTGTCCCCTTGGGACAATTAAACAAGAAGTTTAGAATTGATCTGTTCTTCCCATCACTCCACCCATCCAACATCACGATGCATCCGGTGGTTGTCCATGTTTCCCTGAGCTGAGCTAATCTTTCTGTGCAATCAACCTTTTCCAATTCTCCTAGAATGCCCTCGCTGCCCTTTTTCAGCTTCAGTGTGCCCTCGATCAACACTATCCAGGCTATTTCAGGGTTCGCCCCCCCCCGCAGAAGGCCACTACGTGTTTGACCCTCCTTCAATCCCCTTGCGACAACCTCAAACAATAGATAAACCCTCGACCATTGCAGAAAAATCCAGCGGACCAACTCCTGGGCTCCTTAGCAGAGTACGATCTCCTTTCCAACACTTTTCTAGAGTTACTAACCTTCAAAGAACACCTTCAAAGAACAATCTGATTAGTGCAAGTATGAGAGGGTTGAGCTAGGGTGAGGCTAGCCCACCGAACCTCAGCAAGAACAGGGTTAAACAACCCTCTAAAGAGTGTGAGGCAACGCCTCCAAGTCAAGAACAGAAGTACCCTTCAACCAAATAGTCCTTCAAATGAGCCCCCCTTCTTATTTATAGTTGTCAGGCCCATGCACAATCTCTCTTGGTGAGAGATTGGCCGAGAATTGTTCCCTGGTGCACTCGACATTAGTTGCAGTGCTTTGAGACTTCCTGATTCGGCATGTTGATGAAGCCCCGGAAGGGAAGTGGGCAACCAAAGGACTTTTGAGAAGAGAAGAGGCACACTTCTTGGGATGGGGCATGCATGTGGGGAATGAGGGACTGTAGACTAGTTGTAGCAGTCGACAGCTTGGATTGAGCAATTCCACAGTTTGTTAGACCATAGATTGGCACTAAGAATCCTTTTACCTTGGTGGAGTTTGAGCCCCAACTCGAGGGTGATCTGTTGCTGAAAGATTATGAGCAACAACGTCTATGGCTGGGAGGAACTTCTGAGTCATGCACACAGTTGGTGACTTTTCATAAAAGATAAGTGTTCTTATGTGCTTGTCTGTTTATTGCGTGCTTATTCATTTGTATATGTTACAATCGATTACTAGCATACTGTTGTATATGAATAATGGTTGTTATTATATTAATGCTGTCTATTTTGTAAGTGTGATGTGAGTATTTATGATAGTATTCGTAAATGCTGAGTATGCTAGTTGATGAGTAACTTCTGTTAAGATAATCCTGGGAAATGGTCGAGAGCTTCCTGAGTGAGGCTAGAAGTATTGTGCACTCGAAAAGTGGTCTGTGTGCACAAGTGACTAGTTTTGCTATGTGCGTTGAAACGTAGTCTGTGCACACAGGAAAGCAAGACTTGCCAGTGGAATTAGAACAATTATGTACGCAGTGGTATTCGGGTGCTCTATATGGTTTGGCGCACAATTTTTATTCAAGTTACTTCCGCTGTTATAATTTGTATAAACAAGAGGAAATGTGGTGTGGCACAAACCAGTTTGGTTTTGCACATTTTCTCGAGTGATTCCACACAATTTAATGTTAATTGCGCACTAGAATTTTTGATGTTGCTTAGAAGTAGCTAGGTAACGTTACATTATAGTATCAGAGTTGAAGTTGGAAGGATTTGTGTGACGTGGCCCGACCTGGGAGGCTGGGGACGTTACATTATGGTATCAGAGCTGAAGTTGGAAGGATTTGTGTGACGTGGCCCGCCTTGGGAGACCGGGGACGTTACATTCTGGTATCAGAGCGATCGGTTCAACACTGGACTTGTATGGGCCAGAGATTAGCATGAAATAGACGTGTGTGTTAAGTATTGGTGTTGCACAGTGCAACGTTATCATGCGCGAAAACTATTGGTGCACGGTGCCGAGCTGCGATGCGCGGTGTGCGTACTAGAATTTGGGATGTTAAAAACATTCAAGGAATCAGAAGAAAGGATTATGACAGGATGGTGTGGAGTTTTCATGAAGTTGTCTCATGAATCCATCTAACAAATCTTGTTGCCTGCACATTTTGCAGAATTATTGACGATTAGTACAGGACAAAATCAATGCGGAAGGTCAAAAGCATGAAAGATGCGTAGAGGACTTACAGTCCTGATGATGAGTTCGGGGATTTGTATGTTGGTTTGGGTGTTGATGGTACATAATCCAAGGAAGAGCACATACATTTAGTAGAGTCCATAAAAGGACTACAAAAAGGTGTCCAAAGCTATACAACTGATAACAAAAGGCTTATGAAAGCCAAGGAGCAACAATATGACTTTAATGTCAAGATGATGCAAAGCTTGCACATAAGAGAAAAGAAAATGGACAAGGAGTCAAAGTCAAGTAGGTCAAGAAGTTGAAGGTCTCACGATGAGGAAAGAAGAGAAGCAAGAGGTGTTGATAGGAAACATCACTAGTCACAAAAGCATTCGTTTAGGAAAGCACGTAGTAGCTTAAGTCCATCTCCTGACAGAAAACATAAGAGAAAGACTGAGGTGGACGCGTTACAGGGAGAAATGAATAAGATCAAGCCTCCTACTTTTGATGGTGAGCATAAGAAGGATGAAGATGCAGAGACATGGTTGCTGGGTATGAGGAAATACTTCGAATTGTATAATTATTCTACGCAGGCAGAAGAAATAATTGCCATCTATCAGTTAAAAGGAAATACATCAATGTGGTGGGATCAATATGTGCAAGTGCATCACATTGATGAGAAGAAGTTTACTTGGAGGGAATTCAAGTGATATTTTGAAAATACGTACTTAACCAAGTGCTACTATGATAGAAAAATGAAGGAGTTCTTCGAACTCAAGCTCAGAAGTATGACGATTGATGAGTATGAAAGAAGATTTTTAGAATTGCTAAAATATGTTCCTTTCATCAAGGATGAATATGTGAAGATTCAGAGGTATCTGAGTGGGTTACCCTGATTTATTAGTGACAAGATACAGTATGATGATCCAAAGACATTGGAGGAAACTATAAGACGTGCTAAATGTTGTTATGATCAATAAAGGGGAAGATCAACTTTCCAAAAGGCTTGGGAAGACAAGATGAAAAACAAGGTGGAACAAAGGAAGAAGGGGACTAAGCCACCGTTTTTCAGAAATACTACGCAAGGACAACCAACTCCCAAAGAGCCTAGAACAACTGAGTCAGTGGGACAGAGACCAAGGAAACAACCTATTCAATGTTGGGGTTGTGGCGGAAATCATATGTTCAGAGATTGTTCTCAGAGAGGTGAAAAAACGAGGACTGCACACAGTGTACAATAAGCTGCGACAGTTAAAGACATGGGTGGAAGTGTACCTAGGATTTACACAGTGCTGGATAATAAACAAACCGAGTTCCAGTTGCACATGATCGAGGTGGAAGGTACAATTAACGACCAATCTATTGCTATTTTAATCGACTCAGGAGCTAGTCATAGTTATCTAGATCCCAAGATGGTGGAAAGGTTCCCAAGAAGTAAGCTTGGAAAACCTTGGTTGGTGCAATTAGCTATAGGAGCAAAAATGAAAATTAATGAAATGGTCAAGGCATGTCTAATGGAAATGAATGGATTGCGTACAAAGGCTGATTTAAATATTATACCTTTGGGCTCGTATGATTGCCTCATTGGTATGGATTGGTTGGACCGACATCATGTTGTTTTAGATTGTTACAATAAGACATTGTAACGTCCCCATCCACCTCAGGCTGGGTCACGTCACACAACCTCAACTTCTATAGCTACTAGTCAACCAAACTGTAACATCTCCAACATACTATAGAGCACTGTTACTCTGAAGTTTCACTGTGCGGATTCTACCTTAAACACAATCCACGTAGTATCTCTTGAAGTAACGTGCTCAACCAAAGCTTGAGTTGCGCCACACAACTACATTCTCTTTTTAATACAACTTTGAGTAGCAGAAGTAACTCAAATCACTGCGTGCTCCAACATAATGATCACACAGCATAATTGCGTGCACAACCATCTAGGCGTTTTGCGCCAATCCTAATTTCATTGTGCGTGGAGTCTATTATTTAAATGCACACATGAATTCTAGTGTCTTGATGCACACATGCTACAATCCTGTGCACTCGACCACCCCATCCTCTTCTTGACGACTCATAACAATCACAAAGTTAACTTAACAGGCAAGACTAACCACATTTGTCATATCCATGCACAACTACAAATACAAACTATAAGCATTGTACTTACATGTGCAAGCATCATTAAACAAAATAACAACAATTTCTTACATGCGACTACATATAGGAATTGACCCATATCAAACATTCATAAATAAGCACACAGTAAACAAGACAAGTACATTAAGAACACTTATCTTTTATGAAAGTCATCAACTGTGGCCTTGACTTAGATGTTCCTCCCAACTATAGACTTTGTTGCTCATAAGCTTTTAGCAACAGGTCACTTCCGAGCTGGGGCTCAAACTCCACGAGGGAAAAAGACTTCTAATGACACACTAAGGTCTGACTCTCAACATAATCGCTCAGTCTTAGGTGCCCGCTGCTGCAACTAGCCCACAGTCCCTCATTTCCCATGCATCTGTCACACCAAAGGAAGTGTGCCCCTTCTCTGCTCAACAATCCTTCGGCTGCCCCACTTCCCTTCTCAGGGTTACCAACAACAGGTCAGACAAGAAGTCTCTGAGTTCTCCGACTAATGCTCAACGCACCAAGGAACAATTCTCAACAATACTCTCAACTGGAGAGTATGCACCCGGGTCTGACAACCACTTCACAAGAACCAATCTCTCACGCAGAGAGATTGCTCACGGTATGTCAACCCGTCTCTTATACAGTAACACACTAGTTACAACCCCTCAACTCCTTACAAGTTTCTCTGTGCAGATAAGGTAATAATTGGATTTTTCATACAGTCCGACCCCTTCTTCCCATGAGATCCTAAAACACCCATCTAATACAATAATGCCAACATCCTCCCCAAAATACATTAAGGCCAACAATATATATTGCATGCCTTCCACTTGACACTTTTCACCTTTAGAAGTAGCTTTAAGCCACTTGGTGACCCGTTCCCTACCTTTATGAACTTAGGGTAAAAACATATCCACATTACACTTTTCCAGAAATATTATTAAAATATTCCCCAAGACTTATGACTCACCCTTCTTTTCCTTTTTCCACTGGAGTTGACCTCCCATCTCTTTTCATTTGAGTCTGTCTGCGCGTAGTGATGCAATATTATATTAATAACCATGATTATATTTACATGGATAGGCACACTGACCTATCTGCATTCAAACTCACTAGCCTCATAATCACACAGGTTCCCCGACCACATACATATACAACCATATATATACATATATATAATTCAACTCTACATACATCCAAGTCATTACCACGCACTTACCCAAGTGCATGCACTCACCCAAGTGCACACACTTACCCAAGTGCGTGCAACACAGTGCAATGTGCACACCTTGTCTTTGATATCACTTCTCTGCGCACAACTCTGATGCGCGTGACATCAAAACTTAATGCCAACGACTCACCAACCTAATTGTACATTTCATTTACACTTGGTTCCAACGACTCACCAACCTATATGTACAATTACAAAGGGTTTCAGATCAAGGACATTACATTCCCCTCCCCGTTATTTATGCACTATCCTCAGTGCATCATATACACATGTTCATACAAAATTTTAAAAATCTTCAAAAAGATGAGAATACTCTGCTCACATAGCATCCTTACGCTCTCAGGTTGCAGTCTCAGGATTGTACCAGGTCCATTGGACCTTTACGAGCTCCATGGCTCAATTCTAGAGCTGCTTGATTTTCCGATCCAATATGCAAACCGGTTGCACTTGAAATATGCTTTCTGGCTCCACCTGAATCACATTCCAATCAATAATATGATTAGCATAAGGTACGTACTTCTTAAGCAATGACACATGGAAAACATTATGAATACACACAGATGTAGGCAATGCAAGCATGTAAGCGTCATGACCAATCCTTTCAAGGATTTCAAATGGCCCACAATAGCGCGTTGATAACTTAGAACACTTTCCCAACTTCAAGGAATTGCGCTTGGCCTGGCCTTCACTTTCAGAAACATGTGATCACCCACTCCAAATTCTCTGTGGGTTTTGCCTTTATCTGCGCAATTTTTTTGCCTGTCTTGGGCAACCTTTAGATTATCTCTGATCTTTACCATTTGCTCCTCCATTTCTTGGAGCAAATTTGGCCCAACTACTGCGCGATCTACTGGGTTGTCCCAACTCACTGGCCTGCTGCATTTTCTACCATAAAGTGCCTCAAATGGCCTCATCTTTAAAGATGCCTCATACCCATTGTTGAAAGCAAACTCTACCAAATGCAAGTAGTCTTCCCACTTGGGTTGATATTTGTGCCTTGTAGGCTTGCGAGGGGTCAAAATGTGCAAGCTCTTTGTGACATGCAAACCTACAAGTTTCCTTGGCTGCATAGATGTAGTTATGGATGACCCAACACTACTATTTTAGACTTCTTGTGATGCATCAACATAGCAAGGAATAAAATAAAAATGTAGTTTTGCACCATCGTAGTAGGCATCTCCAGTGATACTATTTTCTACTATTACATTTAAAATATTGCGTTAAACCACAAAACTAATGACAACTTATACCTGTGAACCTCTTACGGGCAAAGGCCACTCTTTGGGTTCTTTATTGCCTTGCATTTCTGTCCAATGCGGGATAACTTTTCCACTTCCTTCAATGTCAAATCACTCTGAATATTGCGCATTCACTCCATCCATATATCATCCAATATTATCCAACCTTTCACAGTGTATCACATTCAGTGTGCCCCCACAATGTCCAGGGTATTTCAGAGTTTGCCCCCCCTCGCAGAAGGACACTACAGGTTCGACCCTCCTTTAGTCCCCTTGCAACAACCTCAGACAATAGATAAACCCTCAGCCAATGCAGAAAAATCTAGCGGACCAACTCCTGGGCTCCTCAGTAGAGAATGATCTCCTTTCCAACACTTTTCCACAGTTACTAACCTTCAAAGAACAAGCTGATTGTTGCGAGTATGAGAGGGTTGAGCTAGGGTGAGGCTAGCCCATTGAACCTCAACAAGAACATGGTTAAACAAACCCTCTAAAGAGCTTGAGGCAGCGCCTCCAAGTCAAGAACATAATTACCCTTCAACCAAATCGTCCTTCTTCAAATGAGCCTCCCTTCTTATTTATAGTTTCTCCTTAGAGTGATATCCGTTTAGGCTCTCAGATAGATCTACCCCATTAAGTGAGGTCGGCTTGCACATAAAGACTGATTTATTCCTTAAACTCAGGTCGGCTCTCATGTGTGTAAAGTTGGCCCAATGGGTTTGTTATTAGGTCGACTCCTCTACCTTTGGGGCTGTGGCTTATGGAGAGCCCCCCTAAGCCATTGCATCCCTCCCCTTCGGGGGTCAATTAGGAGGGGACATGACAAAAATTGAGCCCATTTTTAAAATTAAAATCATGCCGACAACTAGAAGAATGTCTTTCATCTTGAAATTTTGTAAATTTAGGACATTGAAGAATGTTTTTGTAAAATAATGTAGAACGATGCAGTTTGACATTACCATTCATGAAAAAAATGCAGTTTGACATGACTATTCATGAAAAAAAAGGTTTGACATTACCACTCATGGAAAAAACGTAGTTTGACATGACTATTCATGAAAAAAATGAGTACTGGGCTATGTAATTTATCAATGATACTAATAAGTATCTTCCCAACATTGGTACTTCATAAAATATTTTTCTTTTTAGCACCAATCATGTTTCATGAGTGTTTTTTTCCATGAATTTATTTATTTTTTATATCTGGTATTTTAAATATAAAATCAAAATATACATTGTTTAGCCTTCTTGGCCTAAAAAGGGAAACTGAAAGAGTTTCAACCATGACCTACGCTTACATATAACAATCATCCAAGGCCTTATTGAGGCTTCTGTTGTGGTTCATAGCATAAAAAATATACAAACATAAAATGCCTTTTCAGGCCATAGTTTTAACCTTCAATACATTGACACATTTAATCTGTCTTAACCAGTACTACGTAGTACTATTTACAGAAATCAATAAAAAGACCAAACATATTTTGAAACGAGTTCACCTCCTATAAACTCTTTTCTAGAAATTTTCCACTCTGCAATGATAAAGCTTCTAGACAATTTTTATTCAAGTTACTTTCGCTGTTATAATCTGTATAAACAAGAGGAAATGTGGTGTGGCACAAACTAGTTTGGTTGTGCGCATTTTCTCGAGTGATTCCACACAGTTTAATGTTAATTGTGCACTAGACTTTTTGATGTTGCTTAGAAGTAAACTAGGTAACGTTACATTATAGTATCAGAGTTGAAGTTGGAAGGATTTGTGTGACATGGCCCAACCTGAGAGGCTAGGGACGTTACATTCTGGTATCAGAGTTGAAGTTGGAAGGATTTGTGTGATGTGGCATGCCTTGGGAGGCTGGGAACGTTACATTCTAGTATCAAAGAGATCGGTTCAACACTAGACTTGTATGGGCCAGAGATTAGCATGAAATAGACATGTGTGTTAAGTATTGGTGTTTCACAGTGTAGAGTTATCATGCATGAAAACTATTGGTGCATGGTGCCGAGCTGCGATATGCGGTGTGCGTACTAGAATTTGGGATGTTAGGAACACTCAAGGAATTAGAAGAAAGGATTATGACAAGATGGTATAAAGTTTTCATGAAGTTGTTTCATGAATCCATCTAACAAATCTTGTTGCCTGCACATTTTGCAGAATTATCAGCGATTAGAACAAGACATAATCAATGTGGAAGGTCAAAAGCATGGAAGATGTGTAGAGGACTTACAGTCCTGATGATGAATTCGGGGATTTGTATGTCGGTTTGGGTGTTGATGGTACATAATCCAAGGAAGAGCGCATAAATTTAGTAGAGTCCATAAAAGGACTACAAAAAGGTGTCCAAAGCTATACAACGGATAACGAAAGGCTTATGAAAGCCAAGGAGAAGCAAGATGACTTTATTGTCAAGATGATGCAAAGCTTGGACAGAAGAGAAAAGAAAATGGACAAGGAGACAAAGTCAAGTAGGTCAAGAAGTTGAAGGTCTCACGACGAGGAAAGAAGAGAAGCAAGAGGCGCCGATAGGAAACATCACTAGTCACCAAAGCATTCGTTTAGGAAAGCACGTAGTAGCTCAAGTCCATCTTCTAACAGAAAACATAAGAGAAGGACTGGGGTGGATGCGTTACAGGGAGAAACGAATAAGATCAAGCCTCCTACTTTTGATGGTGAGCATAAGAAGGATGAAGATGCAGAGACATGGTTGTTGGGTATGAGGAAATACTTCCAACTGCATAATTATTCTACGCAGGCAGAAGGAATAATTGTCATCTATCAGTTAAAATGAAATGCATCAATGTGGTGGGATCAATATGTGCAAGTGCATCACATTGATGAGAAGAAGGTTACTTGGAGAGAATTCAAGTGATATTTTGAAAAGAAATACTTAACCAAGCGCTACTATGATAGAAAAATGAAGGAGTTCTTCGAACTCAAGCTCGGAGGTATGATGATTGATGAGTATGAAAGAAGATTTTTAGAATTACTAAAATATGTTCCTTTCATCAAGGATGAATATGTGAAGATTCAGAGGTATCTGTTAAGAACCAAATATCAATATAGCATAGAAAAACCTCAGAATAAGTACTCAACGCCTTGAAAAAGAGAGAAACTCATATAATAAGCCTCTTTGAGGGGGCAACCTCCTTATGCCCACATAAATGTACAACTACAAGATGATTCAAAATGAAAATGTCTCCTTGGAATATATAAGAGACTAGGAGTTATAATTACAACTAATGGCCTAAAGCCGACATAAATAAAATAACATTACTAATATAATATGCCCTAATTAAGGGGTAATGAGCCACTATTTAGGGCTTAACATGCCCCTCCCCTTGAGACAAGTGTTGTCCACAATGCTTGAGTAACTCAGGATGCTTCTGCATAAAAGACTCATCTTCCCAAGTGGAATCTTCAGTCGATAGTTTCCTCTATTTAATGAGATACTCTGAAATGGATCTATTCCTCAGTTGGTGAATTCTTGTGTCAGTGATGGCTTCAAGATCCAATATGATTTTTCCTTCCTCGTCAAGTTCTGACAATATAGTTTGAACTGAGATTTTGTCACCTATAACCTTCTTTAAGCATGAAACATGGAAAACTGGGTGTACTCGTGAAGATGCAGGCAACTCCAATTTGTATGCCATAGTACCAATCTTTTGCAACACCTTATAAGGGCCATAGTACTTTGGTGATAATTTATTATCCTTCTTGGCTTGCTTGAGGGACATCTGTTTGTATGGTTGTAGTCTTAAAAACACCCAATCCCCTACTTCAAAACTTCTTTCACTACGATGTTGATCTGCTTGTTGTTTCATACGATTTTGTGCCATGGTCAGGTTGTCCTTTAATATTAGGAGAACTTGTTGTTGATGTTTGATGTGATCTTGCACTGCTTGAACCTTAGATTTTTCTTTTAGAGAAGAAGTTATGGAAGGAGGGTGGTATCCATAGAGTGCCATAAATGGTGTCATTTTTGTTGCAGTATGAAAGGAAGTGTTATACCACCATTCTACCACCATTTTAGTTATATAAATGCCTATCTAATACTTTATCCTTTTATTGGTTTTAACCTTAAAGTTTTCGTATATTGTTAAATTTAAGCATTTTTTACTCTTTTGTTAAATTTTAACTTTGTTTAAAATCTTTAAAATTTCAGTGAACATAAATGAATCTTTCTAATCAATAAACCATAAAATTGATGCATGATGGGGTCACATTTTCACCCATACATTTCTTTGAATTCATATCCCATCATCATGCCATGGAGTTCGGTTAGATTCTTCACGAGTAAGATCTGCATCCAACCCCACTAGATGTTTATATCCGAAATAAAAGTGGAAAAAGAAGAGCTATCCGAAATAAAAATGATAAAAATAAGAGCATACCATAGAGTTCAATTCGGGGGTGGCTGTAAGTTGAAACCCTCGACCGACTTTGAAAGTAAGCTGAGGGAAACTATTACCACCGATATAACAAAAACTACAACAACTAAGATCTTCGTTGAGAAATCCTTAGATAAAGTACGCTTATGATTCATTTTTTCATAAAATTTGAGCAGATCATTGACAGCCACAGTTAGAATAGTATCAATTATTTCTTTGGCTCTTAGATCAGGTAAACCTGATGCAACCGCCTTAATTGCTTGCGAATGAGTCGCCTTAATCATGGAAATTGCTAGATCTAGATCGCTCAAAATAATTTCTTCCTTAGTGTTAATCCCTTCCGGCGCTTCCAATTGCAGAGAAGATTTTCGAAGTTTGAGACAAGAAAACATTAAATTTCATTTCTTTGTTCCTAATTAATTCACACGAAAGCTGTCAATGGGTTTTCATTCCTTTACATCAGCAGAGACCGCTTTCTCGCTACCGATGTGGCAAAATGGAGGTTCAGACTCAAATTGCGTGATTACTGTTTTCCAATCATGTTTGCTTTGGCTCATGTTGACATTCTGATTTTCGTAGGTTACCAGGATCTTTACCGGTGCTACCACAGAAGAGCGTGAAGCGAGACGACGAGTATTTTGAGATACCTGTGAGGTGAGCTTCGCCTTTAAGCTATGCAAGTCGGACTTGACTACAACGTTTCTGGGTCTAGATTCTAATCCTCACTGGGGTTTCGCCAGGGAGGAGATTAACCAGATCATGAAGTGGCGTTTTGCGAACTAGACTCCTTGAGGATCAATCACATGCGGAGATTGACATGGAGGCTCGTGTGGAGCATAACATCTCATCTTCTTGATCAATTTCATGTCTTCTAGGTCTTCAACTGATATGATTTTGACCTCTAACCTATCTCGGGGGTATTCATGGAGCGCGGGGCTTAAAAAATCAAAATTCAAAATTCTCCGGGTATTCATGAAGCGTGGGGATTCAAAATTCAAATGTGAGGTACTGCATTTGGGGATCGTCTGCTGTAGTGCGATGGGTCTAACGTTAGAGCTGGCATACCATGGCAGGCGTATTGAAACAAGGGAGGAGGGGGGGAACGGGGCGCTAGGCGACGAAGAGGCGGAACTGGGCGCTGGGTGGCGGAGGGTATGATGGCTGGGCGTTCTACCTTTTGTTGTCGGGTGCCCGAGAAGTCCCATCGGGCTCCGAAAGGTAGCGTAGTTATCTTACTCCTTATTTTATTAGTGTATTAATGTGTTAATATATTAACTAATTAATACATTACAATATCAATGTATCACTTAATATGCTACATTGTACACTAATGTAAATTAATACTTTAATTTATACATTACGTTAATATAATAATGTATTACTACTTTATTAATGTTTTAATTTATTGATGGTTTAGTAATGTACTAATTAATGATGTATTAATGTATTAATACATTGGGATAATAAATAATTTATTAATGTAATGTATTAATGCTTCATTTTATACCTTACATTAATGTAATAATTAATTATTACATTAATATTTTAATTATTACATAAATGTTTTAATTAATACATTACTACTATACATTAATTAATACATTAATTTGTTGATATTATGGTAGTTGTGGGAGGTATTAGCCTCCACTGTAACCTTTGACAAGACTAGAATATTTCGGGAAGCCAGAGAAACCCTAAACGGTTGGATACGAATCCTAGAAGACAAGTCGGCTCAAGAGAAAATGTAATATTAAGTTATTAGCGTCCAAGAGTAGAAGTTGGCCTAATTAGGTCACTTGGAGGACTATAAGTAAGAGGGCGCTAGAGCTCATTTGACACACTCTCTCTCACAATTGCATAAGACCACTTGTGCACAAGTTTGGAGAGGAGTTGTAGTTGCAGCTGTTGCAGTTGGCAAATTTTTGGTTTTGGCTTGGACTTTCTCTTGGTTATGGTTTGGACTTTCTGCTTGGTATGCTAGGTGTGGAGAGAGGTATGCTACCTTGGTTGGCTATTGGGTCTAGGGTTTGCTTCTAGAATTATTCTCTCTATCAAGGTTAAGGTGCTTGGGGGTGGCTTCAACCTATGGTTGGGTGACAATATTGCTATATTGTCTATGGTGGAACGAGCACACTTACTTTTCTAACAGGTTATGGGCCCACACTATCTTCGGACAGTTTAACCGTTGGAAGATAGATTGGGAGAATTTTCTCAGTTACAGTTGCAGTTGCAGTCAAAGTTTTGTTGTGGCAACGAAACCCTAACCCTCTTGTTAAGGAACCTTAAGTGAAGAGATTGACCTAATTTCTGGATATCCTAGTGTGCCCTAGCCTAGTGCACCTTCTGGTACTCTCAACAAGCCAAGACGTCAAGTTTGAGTTTTTGGTCAAAGTCAAAGGCTGATCAAGTCAAAGTTAAAGGTTGACCAAGTCAAAGCAGTAATGACTTACTCTATGAAGAGAGAAAACACATTAGAAGGGGCTTCTAACTTCAGAGCATGGAAGACAAGGATTGACCTCATCTTTGCCAAGAATAAAGTGTTGGATCTCGTGAAAGACAAGATCATGGAACCACAGTTTGAAGCGGGAAAAAAGAAGGAACCTCATAACATTGCAGTTATGGAGAAGTTCAAGGACAATGACATCAATGCTATGCCTATCATAGTGGACTCTGTAAAACACCACTTGATACCCTACATATCTCATCTTGACTCATGTAAGAAGATGTACGATGCCCTAACTAATCTCTTCTCAGTCAGAAACATTTGACAAGTAATGAGTTTGAAGAATGAGCTTTGTGACATGAAAATGAATGTTGATGATAGCATAACATCATACTTTGTAAGAATATCTCAATTAAGAGATCAATTACAAGCTATTGACGAAATCATTTCAGAAAAGGAATTGGTAAATATATTACTTAATGGCCTTCCCAAGACATGGGATGCATTTGCCGCAAGCATGAACACAAGAAATGAGTATCCCACATTTGAAGAACTTTGGACTTGCTGCACACAAGAAGAATCAAGGATTAACGCAAAAGAGAAATCCCAAAATAAATATGATGATCAAGCCTTCACAACAAAGTTCAAGAATTTCAGGAATAAGAAGAAGTTTGGCTCAAGGAAGAAACCAAATCAAGAAAAGGATATGTCAAAGATACGATGCTTCAATTGTCGAAAATATGGTCCCTACAGGAACCATTGTCCCGAGTTAAAGAAAAGGAAGGAAACAGACGAATCAACAGTTGATGAAGAAAGGGAACCCTCAAAGAAATCCAAGCAGGATAAACCAAACTTCTTCTTCTAGTCAAGGTAACAATATTCTTCATAGTTCTTATACATACCATGTTTACATAGTTCCTGTACATATCATGTATATCTATTTCTTAAAATATAAGATGGTCAGTGAAACACTACCTATGGAAGAATAACAAGATAAGGATTGCTATCACGATAGCTACAAGTCAAGCAATACACATGAAAAATATGAAGTACATTGACAATCTTTGGTATCAATTCCTGTGGAAGCTATTATAGAAAAAGACTTGTGACACCTTGTAGAAGGCAATAAGGATACAGACAGAAGCATGGACTCTCTTAGATGGAGGGAGTTGATTACATAATTCCAAAAGAAGAGCATGAATTCATGCATGAAGCGAGGATTAGGAGGGAGCTAATCCTAAATGATATGATCCATTGAAGAATCCGTAAATATTATAAAGTATCTTTCCATGTTCCCCATTGAAAGTAACAACCATGATAAACAACACATGTTCGGTTTGACTCTATAAGAAGTCTTCTTTGAAAAGAAGCCTTAAGTATCTTTGGTTGTCCATCCACATCCATGTTCCTATGATGAAAGGAAGAAGTTGGAATCTTTAGGAAGAAAGGGGCATGGAATCTATAGAAGACTCCATGTACCCAAAATCCAAGGAGGAACATGAGGAAGAACATGAAGATTCCAAGAAAGAAAGAAAAGCTAGAACAACCAATTATTATACCAAGAATCATAAGACTACCAGCTTGGTTTGAACCCACTAGAAGCAATCAAGTAGAATAAATGGAAGTTGTGATGAAGAACAATGTATGTAAGAAAATGTGAAAAAGACTTATGAATGGAAGCTTTGCGAGATTCATAACTAGAGATTCTTCTAGAAGGAGGGAAAAGACCATGACGACAACTTGTTCCAGTAAACTAGATATACATCTTGCAGTATCCATGGATTGAAATTTGCATGTAAAACACTGTTCGTCCCAATAAAACAAATTGAGAAAGAAGCTTATACCAGAAAGAGACCCATGTATACAAATGGAAGAAGACTTTGTATGGATTCAAGCAACTGGATGCAGAGTATCTCATACACATCAAAAGCGTGGTGAAAACTTCCTATGACAGAAGCTGTGATAATTGGATATGTTTCAGTTTGAGCTTTGCCACACTGTCATGGGATAGCAGGAGACAGAAGTAGGTTGCACTCAACACTACAAAAGCAGAGTATATTGCAACTTGTGATGCTTGTACAAAAGCAATGTGGCTCCATAAGTTGGTTTCTGGACTGTCTGATCATCTGCTAAATTTGACCATGATATATTAGAGCTATGTGAATTCTTCAGAGAAACCGGTGTTCCATGACAGGCCGAAGTACATTGAGATCAAGCATTATATTCTCCGTGATAAAGTCCAGAAGAGAGAAGTGGTTCTCAAGTATATCTCCACAGATGAACATATAGCAGATATTTTGGTAAAGTCTTTGTCCAAGATGAAAAGTTTGCAGACAAGCTGGGGCTCGTGAAGACGACTTCCTTATGAGGAAGTGATTTCTCCTAGGTTGGGAGGGAGCACTGATATGTTATTGATTTATGGACAATCATTTTCCAGTTCGAAAAATGGTCCAGTTCCTTTCCAATTCAGAAAATGGTCTAGTTCCTTTCTAGTTCGGAAAGTGGTTCGAGATTTTTGACGGACATGCATTTTCCAGTTCGGAAAATGGTCCAGATCGGATAGTCATTTTCGTAATGAAAATGGTTTGATAGATTGTTGATGTACCATAAACAACGATTCCCCTTATGGCTAGTGTGGGAGAATGGTTTAGGACAATCATTCTTCTTGGCAGTCACTTTGAGTAGTGGTAAAGTAGAATGGTATGTCTCGCTGGATAGTCATTCTTTCGAAGTTCACAGTTGTGAGCAATTTTGAAGAATGGTCCATTTTGGAGGTTGGTGCAGGACAATCATTTCCATAGGAAATGGTCAGGACAATCATTCAGTAGGGCAGACTCATTCTCTCTAGGTTGTTCTGTGATTAGTGTCAGAGGAATGACCCAGTTAGGTGAATGGTCCAAGTTCAATAATCATGGACAATTATTCTTCTATGCTTGGAAAGAATAGTCCAAATAGCCCATGGCTGATGTTTTTACTCTCTGAGGGCAAATGCTCTTCCATATATCACATATGTGAGTGGAAGAATGGCAGATGACTCTGTTTGTATCATGATATTGTTATGCAGATTGATATCAAATGATATGATTGTTGTGGAGACTGTATGTCTATGGATAGTAGTTGTATGCCATTGTGGTGGATGTGTTCCACTGGTTGTGACTATGTGTCACTGATTAGTAGTCGTGTGCTACTTGGTGTGGTTGTGTACAACTAGATAGTAGTTGTGTACTACTATGGATACACACAGTTGTATTCTATTGAATGGCATTGTTCTGATTGCCATGAAGACTATCACTAGTGTTTGAGATGATTACCAGCCAGATGGATAGTCAGTGTGTTGATGGACATACATTTTCCCTGTGGAAAATGGTCCAGGACAATCATTCTTCTAGGATATATGTCTAGATTAGAAGAATAGTCCTCGTACCCATGGCATGGCTTGGAACATTTATTCTTCTAGGACATGTGTCCGGATTAGAAGAATGGTTCTTGTATCACTCTATGGAGTGAGTGACCTATTCAACATCATACTCAATTACCCAGATGGAGTATGGCTTCGAGAGATGATGCAATCAATGCTATCAAATGATACTGATAGTGCTGATGATGCTCATGATTTGATCATGAGACAGCCTGTGTGGCTATGATGATGTTATCAATTGAATGGCCTGTTTTTGCTCAAGACCATTGCCTTTAATACCTCCCAAGCTAGGAGGGAGTGTTGATATTATGGTCGCTGCGGGAGGTATTAACCTCCATGTGTAACCTTTGAGAAGACTAGAATATTCTGGGAAGCTAGAGAAACCCTAAACGGTTAGATATGAACCCTAGAAGACAAGTTGGCTCAAGAGAAAATGTAATATTAAGTTATTAGCCTGCAAGAGTAGAAGTCGGTCCACTTAGGTCACTTGGAGGACTATAAATAAGAGGGTGCTAGAGCTCATTTGACACACTCTCTCTCACAACTGCCTAAGACCAGTTGTGCGGAAGTTTGGAGAGGAGTTGCAGCTGCAACTGCTGCAACTGGCAAATTTTTGGTTTTAGCTTGGACTCTCTCTTGGCTACGGTTTGGACTTTCTGCTTGGTATGCTAGCTCTCGAGAGAGGTACACTACCTTGGTTGGCTATTGGGTCTAGGGTTTGCTTCCATAATTATTCTCTATGTCAAGGTTAAGGTGCTCGGGGGTGGCTTTGGCCTATGGTTGGGTGACAATATTTCTATATTGTCTATGGTGAAACAAGCACACTTACTTTTGTAACATAATTATGTCTTAATACATCAATGGTCTGAATTTCTTCCAGCATGCCGATCATCAACTAGAAACAACCACATTTTAGTAAAAAATGATTAATATATATCCATTTCCACCCTTTAAAATTAATGACACCCACATATATCAACAACTTTTTACTTAAATATAGTTGTTGCTAATTTAGTATCACTTATATTTATTGTGTATACA
>JASDQU010100175.1:545178-605873 GCA_032191745.1 Picea mariana
AGATTTTACGTTTCTTTCGGATCTACGAAAGAGAAGCTTAGGGTTACAAAGGACAACCTTTCTAACCTGGGCAGGGGTGGTCAAACCACAGCCATTTAACAACTCCAAAACTTCTTCCAAATTCTGGGTCGATTTTGCACGAAGCAAGTATTTATCATGTCTAAAGGCTTTTGTGATAGCTTTATCTGTTAAACCACATTTGCTGATTAGAAAATCACTGACGATACCCCTGTCTGGTGGAGTCGTGGATGGTGTTGCTATTTGGTTACAGAAATTCGCCAATTTTATGTGGGAATTTGCATAAAATGGAAGAGAAGGAAGCAGAGAAATCGCGATTGAGGGGCGATAGCATGATAATGGGAGCTGGTTGGTGATCAATCGTTTCCATATCTTCAACTGAGTGGACACCATCCTCTCTGAAATGGAAAGGGGATTAATAAAATACAAAGAGGGATAGTTAATTTACCTGGAGGGGACGAGCGGAATTGATGAGTGATCCTGTAGCTCAAACCTGGGCGCTGGTCGGAAAAGCGACAATATTAGGTGCGAGAATCACTTAATGGGGGCTGTAGGGAGCTGAGAGCGGGCATCACGACAGAGGGTTAGGGTTTCCTCGAAGGTGGTTTTTTCTTAAATGAACCTCAAAGTGCGGAAACTGAAAAAGTTTCAGTGATCATGGTAAATTACCAGTTTAGTAGTATCTCTATTTCCATGTGCAGCTCCATCATGGTGTAAAAATAAAACATGGTGACCTCTAAAGACTTTTTGACTTTTTTTTAATTTAAGGACTCATCTACAATACAAATGTTTAATTTTAATTTTTTCTCGTTCAAAATGTTTTTTTTAAAGTGATACCTTTAAAATTTTATTTTTTCTAATACAAAATGTTTTATTAAAGAGGTTTGGAAAATTGATGACATTGGTTTTCATATCGAAATGGTTTTGATTTTAACTTGGGAAGGGATACATAATAAGGAATAGTTTGGGTTACAGAAGATGTCATATCTTTAATTTATGGTGTATTGAAAAAAATGTGAGAAAATTTAGGTGAATGTAAATGTATAGAATGTGAAGGATACTTAAAAAAGAGAATAACAAGAAAAGTTTTTTTTGTGTTTTTTTAATAATGTATACACAATAAATATAAGTGATACTAAATTAGTAACAATTATATTTAAGTAAAAAGTTGTTGATATATGTGGGTGTCATTAATTTTAAAGGATGGAAAATGGGCATATATTAATCATTTTTTACTAAAATGTGGTTATTTCTAGTTGATGATCGGCATGTTAGATGAAATATAGACCATTGATGTATTAACACATAATTATGTTAGAAAAGTAAGTGTGCTCGTTTCACCATGGATAATATAGAAATATTGTCACCCAACCATAGGCCAAAGCCACCCCCGAGCACCTTAACCTTGACATAGAGAATAATTATGGAAGCAAACCCTAGACCCAATAGCCAACCAAGGTAGTGTATCTCTCTCGAGAGCTAGCATACCAAGTAGAAAGTCCAAACCATAGCCAAGAGAAAGTCCAAACTAAAACCGAAAATTTGCCAGTTGCAGCAGTTGCAGCTGCAACTCCTCTCCAAACTTGTGCACAACTGGTCTTAGGCAGTTGTGAGAGAGAGTGTGTCAAATGAGCTCTAGCGCCCTCTTATTTATAGTCCTCCAAGTGACCTAACTAGACCGACTTCTACTCTTGCAAGCTAATAACTTAATATTACATTTTCTCTTGAGCCAACTTGTCTTCTAGGGTTCATATCCAACCGTTTAGGGTTTCTCTAGCTTCCCAGAATATTCTAGTCTTGTCAAAGGTTACACATGGAGGTTAATACCTCCCGTAGCTACCATAATATCAACACTCCCTCCTAGCTTGGGAGGTATTAAAGGCAATGGTCTTGAGCACAAACAAACCATTCAATTGATAGCATCATCATAGCCACACAGGCTATCTCATGATCAAATCATCAGCACTATCAGTATCATTTGATAGCATTGATTGCATCATCTCTCGAAGCCATACTCCATCTGGGTAATCAAGTATGATGTTGAATAGGTCACTCACTCCATAGAGTGATACAAGAACCGTTCTTCCAATCCAGACATATGTCCTAGAAGAATAATTGTTCCAACAGATGTTGGAAGCCATGCCATGGGTACGAGGACTATTCTTCTAATCTGGACATATGTCCTAGAAGAATGATTGTCCTGGACCATTTTCCATAGGGAAAATGTATGTCCATCAACATATTGACTATCCATCTGGTTGGTAATCATCTCCAACACTAGTGATAGTCTTCATGGCAATCAGAACAATGCCATTCAATAGAATACAATTGTGTTTATCCATAGTAGTACACAACCACACCAAGTAGCACACAACCACACCAAGTAGCACACGACTACTAATCAGTGACACATAGTCACAACCAGTGGAACACATCCACCACAATGGCATACAACTACTATCCATAGACATACAGCCTCCACAACAATCATATCATTTGATATCAATCTACATAACAATATCATGATACAAACCGAGTCATCTGGGCCATTCTTCCACTCACATCTGTGATATCTGGAAGAGCATCTGCCCTCAAAGAGTAAAAACATCAGCCATGGGCTATCTGGACTAGTCTTTCCAAGCATAGAAGAATAATTGTCCATGATTGTTGAACTTGGACCATTCACCTAACTGGGCCATTCCTTTGACACTAGTCACAGTGCAACCTAGAGAGAATGAGTGTGCCCTAGGGAATGATTGTCTTGACCATTTCCTATGGAAATGATTGTCCTGCACCAACCTCCAAAATGGACCATTCTTCAAAATTGCTCACAACTGTGAACTTGGAAAGAATGATTGCCCAGCGAGGCGGACCATTCTACTTGACCACTACTTGGAGTGACTGCGAAGAAGAATGATTGTCCTAAACCATTCTCCCACACTGGCCATAAGGAAAATCGTTGTTTATGGTACATCAACAATCTATCAGACCATTTTCATTACGAAAATGACTGTCCGATCTAGACCATTTTCTGAACTGGAAAATGCATGTCCATCAAAAATCTCGAACCACTTTCCGAACTAGAAAGGAACTAGACCATTTTCTGAATTGGAAAGGAACTGGACCATTTTTCGAACTAGAAAATGATTGTCCATAAATCAATAACATATCAGTGCTCCCTCCCAACCTAGGAGAAATCACTTCCTAATAAGGAAGTCGTCTTCACGAGCCCTAGCTTGTCTGCAAACTTTTCATCTTGGACAGAGGTTTTACCAAAATATCTGCTATATGCTCATCTGTGGAGATATACTTGAGAACCACTTCTCTCTTCTTGACTTTATCACAGAGAATATAATGCTTGATCTCAATGTACTTCGGCCTATCATGGAACACCGGTTTCTCTGAAGGCTTCACATAGCTCTAATATATCATGGTCAAATTCAGCAGCTGATTAGACGGTTCAAAAACCAACTTACGAAGCCACATTGCTTTTGTACAAGCATCACAAGATGCAATATACTCTGCTTTTGTAGTGTTGAGTGCAACATACTTATGTCTCATGCTATCCCATGACATCATGGAAAAGCTCAAACTGAAACATATCCAATTATCACATCTTCTATCATAGGAAGTTTTTACCACGCTTTTGATGTGTATGAGATACTCTGCATCCAGTTTCTTGAATCCATACAAGGTCTTCTTCCATTTGTATACATGGGTCTCTTTCTGGTATAAGCTTCTTTCTCAATTTGCTTTATTGGGAAGAATAGTCTTTTACATGCAAATTTCAATCCATGCATACTGTAAGATGTATATCTAGTTTACTGGAACAAGTTGTCGTCATGGTCTTCTCCCTCCTTCTAGAAGAATCTCTAGTTTTGAATCTCGCAAAGCTTCCATTCATAAGTCTTTTTCACATTTTCTTACGTACATTGTTCTTCATCACAACTTCCATTTCTTCTACTTGATTGCTTCTAGTGGGTTCAAACCAAGCTGGTAGTCTTATGATTCTTGGTATAATAACTAGTTGTTCTAGCTTTTCATTCTTTCTTGGAATCTTCATGTTCTTCCTCATGTTCCTCCTTGGATTTTGGGTACATGGAGTCTTCTATAGATTCCATGCCCTTTCTTCCTAAAGATTCCAGCTTCTTCCTTTCATCATAGGAACATGGATGTGGATGGACAACCAAAGATACATAAGGCTTCTTTTCAAAGAAGACTTCTTATAGAGTCAAACCGAACACGTGTTGTTTATCATGGTTGTTACTTTCAATGGGGAACATGGAAAGATACTTTATAATATTTATGGATTCTTCAATGGATCATATCATTTAGGATTAGCTCCCTCCTAATCCTCGCTTCATGCATGAATGCATGCTCTTCTTTTGGAATTATGTAATCAACTCCCTCCATCTAAGAGAGTCCACACTTCCGTCTATATCCTTATTGCCTTCTACAAGGTGTCACAAGTCTTTTTCTATAATAGCTTCCATAGGAATTGATACCAAAGATTGTCAATGTACTTCATATTTTTCATGTGTATTGCTTGACTTGTAGTTATCCTGATAGCAATCCTTATCTTGTTATTCTTCCATAGGTATTGTTTCATTGACCATCTTATATTTTAAGAAATAGATATACATGATATGTACAGGAACTATGTAAACATGGTATGTATAAGAACTATGAAGAATATTGTTACCTTGACTAGAAGAAGAAGTTTGGTTTATCCTGCTTGGATTTCTTTGAGGGTTCCCTTTCTTCGTCAACTGTTGATTCCTTTGTTTCCTTCCTTTTCTTTAACTTGGGACAATGGTTCCTGTAGGGACCATATTTTCGACAGTTGAAGCATTGTATCTTTGACATATCCTTTTCTTGATTTGGTTTCTTCCTTAAGCCAAACTTCTTCTTATTCCTGAAATTCTTGAACTTTGTTGTGAAGGCTTGATCATCGTATTTATTTTGGGATTTCTCTTTTGCGTTAATCCTTGATTCTTCTTATGTGCAGGAAGTCCAAAGTTCTTCAAATGTGGGATACTCCTTTCTTGTGTTCATGCTTGCGGCAAATGCATCTCATGTCTTGGGAAGGCCATTGAGTAATATATTTACCAATTCCTTTTCTGAAATGATTTCTTCAATAGCTTGTAGTTGATCTCTTAACTGAGATATTCTTACAAAGTATGATGTTATGCTATCATCATCATTCATTTTCATGTCACGTAGCTCATTCTTCAGACTCATTACTTGTCAAATCTTTCTGACTGAGAAGAGGTTAGTTAGGGCATCGTACATCTTCTTACATGAGTCAAGATGAGATATGTAGGGTATCAAGTGGTGTTTTACAGAGTCCACTATGATAGGCATAGCATTGATGTCATTGTCCTTGAACTTCTCCATAACTGCAATGTTATGAGGTTCCTTCTTTTTTCCCGCTTCAAACTGTGGTTCCATGATCTTGTCTTTCACGAGATCCAACACTTTATTCTTGGCAAAGATGAGGTCAATCCTTGTCTTCCATGCTCTGAAGTTAGAAGCCCCTTCTAATGTGTTTTCTCTCTTCATAGAGTAAGTCATTACTGCTTTGACTTGGTCAACCTTTAACTTTGACTTGATCAGCCTTTGACTTTGACCAAAAACTCAAACTTGACGTCTTGTCTTGTTGAGAGTACCAGAAGGTGCACTAGGCTAGGGCGCACTAGGATATCCAGAAATTAGGTCAATCTCTTCACTTAAGGTTCCTTAACAAGAGGGTTAGGGTTTCATTGCCACAACAAAACTTTGACTGCAACTGCAACTGTAACTGAGAAAATTCTCCCAATCTATCTTCCAACGGTTAAACTGTTCGAAGATAGTGTGGGCCCATAACCTGTTAGAAAAGTAAGTGTGCTCGTTTCACCATAGACAATATAGCAATATTGTCACCCAACCATAGGTTGAAGCCACCCCCGAGCACCTTAACCTTGATAGAGAGAATAATTCTAGAAGCAAACCCTAGGCCCAATAGCCAACCAAGGTAGCTTACCTCTCTCCACACCTAGCGTACCAAGCAGAAAGTCCAAACCATAACCAAGAGAAAGTCCAAGCCAAAACCAAAAATTTGCCAACTGTAGCAGCTGCAAATACAACTCCTCTCCAAACTTGTGCACAAGTGGTCTTATGCAGTTGTGAGAGAGAGTGTGTCAAATGAGCTCTAGCGCCCTCTTATTTATAGTCCTCCAAGTGACCTAAATGGGCCAACTTCTACTCTTGGAGGCTAATAACTTAATCTTACATTTTCTCTTGAGTCGACTTGTCTTCTAGGGTTTGTATCCAACCGTTTAGGGTTTCTCTAGCTTCCCGGAATATTCTAGTCTTGTCAAAGGTTACAGTGGAGGCTAATACCTCCCGCAACTACCATAATATCAACAAATTAATGTATTAATTAATTTATAGTAGTAATGTATTAATTAAAACATTTATGTAATAATTAAAATATTAATGTAATAATTAATTATTACATTAATGTAAGGTATAAAATGAAGTATTAATAAATTATTTATTATCCCAATGTATTAATACATTAATACATCATTAATTAGTACATTACTAAACCATCAATAAATTAAAACATTAATAAAGTAGTAATACATTATTATATTAACGTAATGTATAAATTAAAGTATTAATTTACATTAGTGTACAATGTAGCGTATTAAGTGATACATTAATATTGTAATGTATTAATTAGTTAATATATTAACACGTTAATACACTAATAAAATAAGGAGTAAGCTAACTATGCTACCTTTTGGAGCCCGATGGGACTTCTCGGGCACCCGACAACAAAAGGTAGAATGCCCAACCGTCATACCCTCTGCCACCCAGCGCCCAGTTCTGCCTCTCCGTCACCCAGCGCCCCATCCCCCCTCCTCCCTTGTTTCAATACGCTTGCCATGGTATGCCAGCTCTAACGTCAGACTCGTCGCAGTACAACAAACGGTCCCCAAATGCAGTACCTTACATTTGAATCTTGAATCCCCACGCTTCATGAATACCCAGAGAATTTTGAATTTTGATTTTTAAAGCCCCGCGCTTCATGAATACCCCCGAGATAGGTTAGAGGTCAAAATCATATCAGCTGAAGACCTGGAAGACGTGAAATTGATCGGGAAGATGAGATGTTATGCAGGATGTTATGCTCCACACAGGCCTCCATGTCAATCTTCGCATGTGATTGATCCTCAAGGAGTTTAGTTCACAAAATGCCCCTTCATGATCTGGTTAATCTCCTCCCAGGCGAAACCCCAGTGAGGATTAGAATCTAGATCCAGAAACGTTGCGGTCAAGTCTGACTTGCATAGCTTAAAGGCGAAGCTCACCTCACAGGTATCTCAAAATACTCGTCGTCTCACTTCATGCTATTCTGTGGTAGCACCGGTAAAGATCCTGGTAACCTACGAAAATCAGAATGTCAACATGAGCCAAAGCAAACATGATTGGGAAACAATAATCATGCAATTTGAGTATGAACCTCCATTTTTCCACATCGGTAGCGAGAAAGCGGTCTCTGCTGATGCAAAGGAATGAAAACCCATTGACATCTTTCTTGTGAATTAATCAGGAACAAAGAAATGAAATTTAATGTTTTCCCTTCTCAAACTTCGAAAATCTTCTTTGTAGTTGGAAGCACCAGAAGGGATTAACACTGAGAAAGAAATTATTTTGAGCGATCTCGATCTAGCAATTTCCATGATTAAGGCGACTCATTCGCAAGCAATTAAGGCGGTTGCATCAAGTTTACCTTATCTAAGAGCCAAAGAAATAATTGATACTGTTCTAACTGTGGTTGTCAGTGATCTGCTCAAATTTTCTGAAAAAATGAATAATAAGTGTACTTTATCTAAGAATTTCTCAACGAAGATCTTAGTTGTTGTAGTTTATTTTATATCGGTGGTAATAGTTTCCCTCGGCTTACTTTCAAAATCGGTCGAGGGTTTCAACTTACAGCCACCGCTGAATTGAACTCTATGGTATGCTCTTATTTTTATCATTTTTATTTCGGATAGCTCTTCTTTTCCATTTTTATTTCGGATATAAACATCTAGTGGGGTTGGATGTAGATCTTACTCATGAAGAATCTAACCAAACTCCATGGCATGATGATAGGATATGAATTCAAAAAAATGTATGGGTGAAAATGTGACCCCATCATGCATCAATTTTATGGTTTATTGATTAGAAAGTCATTTATGTTTACTGAAATTTTAATGATTTTAAACAAAGTTAAAATTTAACAAAAGAGTAAAAAATGCTTAAAATTAACAATATACTAAAACTTTAAGGTTAAAACCAATAAAAGGATAAAGTATTAGATAGACATTTATATAACTAATAATATTAAATGATTATTGGTGTTGATGGTGATTTAATATCTTAGCAGTGTTAGCTTTTTTAACTTAATAAATGAACAACTGAGTTATTTAACTAATTATAGTTGAAGAAAATAAAACGGAAATCAAACACATTGCACATGGTAAATAACCCCTGAAAAAACCACTTCTAAGTTGATTTTATTGAATAAAATCTTGGGCTCTAGCCATGGGATAATGGCCCATGAAAATACAATAACATCAAATAGCCTAGCCTACTTGCTTCCCCTTTTCTCCTTTCCCTGCCCACTCACACTTGGATGAAATGTCCTCTTCACTCAATCAATGAGATCTCCTCACTATGTGTGTGCCTCATCCTCCCACTTAAGTTTCCTTTTATAACATTGAGTTAACTCTAGATCTCTAAAGTGATCACCTTCACTTTAGATCTAATGGATAGGATTTAATTAACTCACTTAAGTTACTAATGCCAAAATCTTAGCATTTAACTTAATTAAACTCACATTAATTCTAAAAGGTCATTCACTTTAACAATTAACTCATAAAGTGAAACTCCTAAGTTCTGACAGGTATTAGTGACGCCTTCTGCATGCTAGACACCAAGCCAATGTGGAAGTACCTATCCGATGCTAAATACATCAACACTTAGTATTAGCAAGGAAGGTACTTATACCACCTACAGGTTGTGCTAAAAAATCATTAAGAGAAACTTTCCAAAATCACCATACTTTTTTTGAGTTAAGAGGTTAGGAAGGTTGGTAGTGTGACAAATATTTTGAAAATGAGATCTAATATGGGTATAGGTTGGACAATCTAAGAGAAAGTGTTTTTCATCGTGAACCTTATTAGTGTCACAAAGGTGACATACTCTTTCATCCCATGGCATTTTAGGAATTGACCAACACCCAGTTTCACTATGGAGTTCATGAGAATTTGTTCTTATCTTAGCAATGCTTATTTTTTTCTTTACACTTGGAAAAACAAATAGATAATTTTGATCTTCTAGATTAGGGTTGATTACATCCTTATAATACCTTAATTTTCTTTTTTCCTCTAACTCTTTATCACACCACATTTTCTCCTTAAATTTTGATTTGACATTTTTTTAATAGTATCTTTATTCTGCAAAATTGTGTCTTCCATGATTCCCCAAAAGTTTAGCCAAGATCAGGCATCTTTATGCCATCCTCGCTTGAGTCGATGGTGGTTATGACTTGATTTTGAAGCAATTTTAGGAATCCTCTTGTCTTCCATGTTGTTTAACGTGTTCTTGTACATTAGGCATCTAGTCATAGCCATGCTCTCAATGGGGGAGAGGCTTGTTTGTAAGAGGAGGATGGGATAGGGTGTATTTTCTTTAATTTTGAGATTATAGGTTATAAAATTCTTTTGTATTTTCTCTATCTTTCTCCAAGATTCACGAGAGATACTACAACCCCAGACTTCACATCCATAAAGAATAACATGTGTAACAAGAGTCTCAAAGAGGAGTTTCTTCTTATCCCAACTCCAAAGATCAGCTGATTTACAATTGTTTTGAAGCCCATAATAAGCTTTCCATCCCCCAATAATCCTTTTCTCAATGCTATAATTCCAATTGAGCTTGTGGTGAATATCAATTCCAAGATATTTGTATGAATTCACTTCCTCCAAGTTGTTGTTGTCATATACGCAGGTATCATAAGGTATCTTATTGGATTTAATAATCATGACCTTAGTCTTATTAGTATTAACAGTCATACCCATATTGGAGAAAAAATCATTGAGGATTCTTAGTTGGTTTTCAAGATCATGGGGACTCCTTGCCATAAGAACGATATCATTGGCATAAAGAAGAAGATTGATGTACCAGTGACAGTAGGGTTGACACAACCTGCTTTTCCAAGCAATATTCTAACTTGTTAATGTATATGCCAAAAAGGGTAGGGGACAAGGGACAACCTTGTTTGAATCTGATATTGCAGTTAATCTCTTTTGACCAGTCCTTCGTGTTTTTAAACTTAGAAATAACATTCTCATACATCCTTATTACAACAACCCTCAACTCGAGAGGAACTTTTATCTCTTCCAGCCTATTTCAAAGGTTTTTCCTAGGAACCATGTCAAAATCTTTTATAAAGTCAACAAAACAACAAAAAAGATTGGTTTTAGTATTGTGGAACTCCTCTGCAATGATCCTAAAGGTAACAATATTGTCAACAATTGAATGATATCTCCTAAAGTGGGCTTGGCCTTTAGCTCTTTTACCGTGACTTTCTAGCCAAAGGTTAATCTTCTTTTCCAAAATAATTCCATAAAGCTTGGCCAAAATCTGGCTAATCATAATGGTCCTATAATTAGAGGGAATGTTTCTATCCCCATTTTTAAAAATAGGAACAATGAGGCTTTGTGTCTAGGGTTTAGGGAAGCCCTGCTTGATTGCTAAATTGAAGAGCTTGTGTATGTGAGGGATAAGGATTGGCCCTCCGATTTTAAAAATTTAAGCTTGGTAGCCTTCAATGTCCTTAGCTTTCCCATTTGCAAGTCGCTTAACCCCAAACTCTATGTCATCTAAAGAAAAAACTTCTTCCTTTGTAGGGACAATAGGAATGGTGTCCATGGAATTAGGGAACTCGTAAATACTTTTAAGGTAGGAATTCCAGTCCCTTAAGGGAATCCTATTATTTTCTTTAGTATTGCATTTTAGAATTTGGCTCCAGAACTTCTTAGGATCCATCTTATATAGTTGTGAAAGTTGCTCTTACCTTTTATTGATATAGTACCTTTTTTCCCTTTGAATTAGGGCTTTGCACATATTTATCTTATCAAGTTTTAAGGACTCATTAGAAGCATCCCTAATGGCTTTCCTAGAAAGTTTACATTCTTTATCATACCAAGGGTTGGTCGTTCTATTATCCTTTTTATAGGATACCTCGAAAGAAAACTTGTTAATATAAGTGGAAAGGGTAGTTGTAGAATTATGATAGAGTTATTCAATGTTGTCCTTATAAGTAGGGAGATTTAATTTACTATTTAAATCCTTTAAGAAAATGTCAACTTTACTTTTGTCAAAGCGCAAATTCCTTTGATTATCATAATTCTCTTCAATGGCGCTCCTATGCATGGAAAATTTTAGAGTTAGGGTTAAAGGTTTATGATTAGAGTCAAGCTCATGGTCATTTAAAAGGTCAAAAGTTTCTATTTGGTTGGAAACGGGGATATCATATATCACATAATCTACAAAACTACTACCTAGCCGATAAATACAAGTCATTTGGTTGGATTTTGGCCACTTCATTACTCCATTGCAAATTATTAGGTCTTGAGAGTTGCAGAGATTGACCAACTCAGTACCAAACAAATTCTCAATTAGGTCTTCAGAGCTTCTTTTGTAGCTATTAGATAAAACAAGGTCCTCATCTAGCCATAAACGATTATGGTTGGAGTCATTACTTAAAAGAGTATCTTGTTTAGTTGCAGTCTTATCATTTAAGTCTCCTAGCAGGAGGATATTACCTTCATTTTTCAAACTATAAATATCTTGTTCTAAATTATTATAGGTACAATTGTTATCTAGATTTTTTTTTCTTATAAAAAATAGACTTAATAGGTGCAAAATTGCAAATTTCTACATACATCTTCTTAGCATTGGTGTTTGAAATTTCCATCCAAATGTATTGATTGAGAGGGTCAATATTATGAAGTTGAAAGTGAGGAGAAATGTTCTTTCTAATATAACAAGATATGCCTCCTATCCCTCTACGGTGGGATTTTTTGTTCCATGCCGACCACAAGACAAATCCTTCTATGTTAGGGACCTTAGACTCCTTATGCTCCCAAGTTTCAACTAGACATATAATATCAATATCACTCGGGATCCAACTTATCATAGGACCTTTGCACCATGGAAAGCCATGACAATTCCAAAAAAGGATCCTGAGTGTCCTTATAGAAGTACATGTATTTAGCATCGTACATGTACTTCTACATTGTCTTGGTGTCTAGCATGTGGAAGTCGTCACTAATACCTCTCAGAACTTAGGAGTTTCACTTTATGAGTTAATTATTAAATTGAATGACCTTTTAGAATTAATGTGAGTTTAATTAAGTTAAATGCCTAAGTTTTTGGCATCAATAACTTAAGTGAATTAATTCAATCATATCCCTTAGATCTAAAGTAAAGGTGATATTTAATCTCAACGCTTGATCAATTTAGATATATAGGGTTAACTCAACATTATAAAAGGAAGGCTAAGTGAGAGGATGAGACACACACAGAGTGAGGAGATCTCATTGATTGGGTGAAGGGGACATTTCATCTAGGTGTGAGTGGGCAAGGTCAGAGGAAAGGAGCAAAGGGGCAGCAAGAGAGATAGCAACTAGGTAGGCTAGGCTATTTGTTGTTATTGTATTTTCCTTAGTTGGGCCATTATTCCATGACGCGAGACCAAGATTTTATTAAATAAAATCAACTCAAAAGTGGTTTTCCCTTGGGGGCTTTTTTCCAGGGGTAATTTACCCAGATATCTTGTGTGCAATGTGTTTGGTTTCCATTTTATTTTCTTTTGCTATAATTCGTTAAATGACTCAATTGTGTATTTATTAAATAGAGTGATTTTATTTGGAATAAACTGCCAGGTATTGGCTTAAGGAAACTAACATGGTATTAGAGTCGAGACTTTGAGGTTTTGAAGGAAACCATATTTTCCAAGATCGTGATTTATTTGTAGTGCAATTTTTTAATTTTTTTCCGCAGGATCTGTAGGGATAAAGAAATAAAAATAGAGAGTTGTACAACCACCATACAACAGTCGTACGGGTCATACAACATATAAATGAGTGTATTGTTGAGATCGTTATTGTAGAGAAGATTCACGATAGGATTATGATCGATCCACTAGAGAGAATTCGATAGTGTGACAACGGGCTGCAGGGGTGAGACAATGTCTGTCAGAGAAATGGCTACGGGTACCATCAGGAGTTACAACTAACGGGCCTTGTGAAGAAAAAACGAATGACTATTGCAGGGTTAGAGATTCATAGGTGTTGCACAAGGTGGTAGAGGATACGTTGGATAGGACATGACGTGTGCTGGGAGGACAGTGTGGATATCTAGCTAGGATAGTCACCAAGGTAGCATGTGTTGAAGGTTCATGCGAAGAAAGGAAATAGTTGCTAGCAACTGATAGACGTGGACATTGGCATAGGGGTGATGGATGCAGTCACATGGAGGTTGAGGGATAGTTGGTAGGATCCACCCTATAGTGGATAAGTTGGTTGAAAGAGTAAGGAGGACAGGAGATGGTTGAAGACAGATCCGCTAGTCAAGGTCGTGGGCTGAGCATACAAAGGGAGTTGTCAGGGGTATGAAGGAGGCTGTGCAGGAAAAGGGAGCACTTAGCGGGACAATTGCCAATAGGATCAATTGTTGTAGATACAACCAACACAATAGTCGCTTAGCAGGGACCACTAGGATAGGGTAGAGATTCAGGAAACAGGCAAAGTTTTGGGCAGCCCTAGGAAGCAAAAACAAATTCGGGAAACCCCGAGCAGCGAGCAAAGTTATGGGAAGTGGGAAGAAATATGGGTATCCCTGAGAAATGGATAGATATTTGGGTAGCCCCAAGTAGTGGGTAGAAATCCGAGCAGCGGGTTGAGACCTAGGTAGCCTCGGGTAGGTTCGAGCAACAAGTCCAGACAACAAAATTTGATTTTTACAGCAGGTTGTAGAGATGGATGCAACAAGTTTTCCATTTGATGATAGGTTGGATGGGGTTTCCAATTATAGTCCTTGGAAGGAGAGAATCATATCAGTGTTGATGGAGAACGAGATTTGAGAATTTCTTGATACCCAGATCACTCCTCCAACAGATCCGTCTCAACTGGTCATCCATAATTAGAAGGATGTGAAAGCTAGGAACATAATTCTAGATGGAGTAAAGGATCATTTGATCCCTTATTTTTCTAGAAAGAGCACTTCCAAGGACATGTGGGAGGCTATGAAGGGTTTATTTTAGATTAAAAATGAGAAGCACAAAATGGTGTTGAGAGAGAATCTTAGAGAAACAAAGATGACAGGATCAGACATGGTGAAAACCTATCTCACCTGGATCTGACAGGTTCAAGGTGAACTAGCTGCAATCGGGGAGCAATGGATGATTCAGATTTGGTGAGGATGACACTCAAAGGCTTCATGAAGGAGTGGACATCGTTCATCGAAGGAATCATGGCACGTGAGAATTTCCCTGATTGAACGAGGTTGTGGGATGAATTAATTCAGGAATAACTTCGAGATGAAGAACTGAATGGAGGTCGACAAAAGATTGACGATGTGAACATTGTTCTTTCCAACTAGGCAAAAAAGGGCAAGTTCAAGAATATTGTCAGTGGATATTCGACCTCTCATAATGGCAAGAAGACAGACATAAGAAAAGTCAAGTGCTTTGCATGTCACAAGTTTGGTCATTATGCAGGTTAATGTCCAAACAATAAGAAGGGTGGAAACAGGATGCATCCAGGGGTAGTTGCGTCAGCAAAGGCTCAAGTGGATGAGTTTTCCAAGAAGTTTGAGAATGAATTCTTACTTGTTTCCCATCTTTCCTCAGGCACCATATCAATCGGTGCATGGCTACTAGATAGTGGAGCCACATGTCATATGACAGGATCACATGAGTTTTTCGAGAGCTTCACAGAGTAAGACTCAAATGTTTATGTGGAACTTGGTGTGGGGACCAAGTATGTAATAAATGGATCTAGGACAATTCCATTCTACATGGATACAAGAGGCATGTTGAGAGTGATGAATGTTCTATGGGTTCCATAACTCAGGAGAAGTGTTCTCTCAACCTCAATGATTGAAAAGAAGGGATTTGATGTACTATTCCAGGATGGACAAGCGTTGATTAAGCCCATAAGATATAGATCATAAAAAAATTATGTTCTTGAAGTTAGAGAGAGCAACTTGTATAGGCTAAAGGGTCATCCTATGTGAGCAATGGAAAGAAACAATAACTCCAAAGGTTGAGCATCTAAGAGGGAGTCAACAGGTTCAAAAGGGAAGGAGAAACCTTCTAAGTTTGTCAAGAAGGAGTCATGGTACGAGATAACCATGAAGGATACTTAGGAGTGGGAGGATTATAGGAGTATGTTCAAAGGTAGCAAGTCTACAAACAAGGGTTCGAGCAAGATGGCAGGGATAGCTTTATGTTCATAGGGACCAATCGATTAGGTGGATTGGAGAGTAGTCATGGTAGTGGATTTGGTAGTGAAGAGAGAGTCACCTCTAGGTGGTATAAGTACCTTCCTCGCTAATACTAAGTGTTGATGTATTTATCATCGGATAGGTACTTTCACATTGGCTTGGTGTCTAGTATGTGGAAGTCATCAGTAATACCTGTCAGAACTTAGGAGTTTCACTTTATGAGTTTATTGTTTTTTTTTGTGTAAGTGAGTATAAATTCTTGTATTACTAAAAGAGATTATGATACAGAGAGAGGGGGGACTCCCTGGTCTTCCAAAATAGAAACCAAAACAGGGGTTCTGGAGTTGCGCTTTCTAAGATAGCAGAGGGGTATGGCTGGGCCACCACCTTGGGAAACCGACCCATTCCTACCATATCCAGTTTTGAAAATTAAACAAAAAGCATATATGTAAAAAGACACAACATATAAAAGGAGGCTGACCCTATGCTGAGCAACATTAGGCTGACCAATGGCTAAACCGATGCTAGTCCAGGATGATGAGATTTTTTTTTCCTTCATCCTTCCTATCCTTGTTCTCATCCCTCTGGACCACCATACGAGTCTTTTTGATACAGGTTGGGGCTCCATTCTGGTACACTGGCATGATGTCCATGTGATGGGCGTAGTGCAAGTATAGGTGGAATTGGGATGCCATTTGCTCCATCTTCTCCTTTTGGTCCCTCTGGTCCTCAGCTAACTGATTTGTAATGGCCTCCAGGTTGTTGAGGCGACTCAAGATCTCTGTAAGCATTTTTTTTTGGTCCCTATTATCCTTTCGACTGGCATCTTTCCTTTTAGAGCTCACCTTGCCTATTAACATCTTTGTTCACCACACCTCCTCCACCTTTTTGTGGTAGAGGGTTACTCTAGGCTGTGTGGCCCCTGGGTTCCTTATCCAGTCTACTTCTTGAATCAATTCCTTCCAAGCTTTACCCTTGCGTTTAGTATTGATTTCTTTCTCCCACCTAGTGATTATCACCTTTCCCTTTGGTTCGACCAGCATATGAAAGGTTCCCTTGGCTTATCTGGTTTCTTGCTCCATCCTTATAATCCTCCGGGAGCTTGTTGGAGGTTCTTTCCCCTGGGGGCTTTTCTTACTATTATTTTTCTTCATACGTACCATCTCGGCTAGTTTGTGGTCATTTTTTCCTTTGATTCTCCTCCTGTTCCTATCTACACATCCCTGGCTTTTTTGATAGCTCCTACAATTGCTCTTTTCCTGTCTGTATATATTCCTGGTGCTTCTTATCTTATGGGATTTCCCCAGTTGCGGGCTTGTCCTAGAAATCATGGTCTGCCCGTCGATGTGTACCTTCCCATCCTTTTTACCCATCTCAGTATGTGTGTTCATGATGACCCAGTCGTAACCCCTGCGCCAACCCTTGCCCCTACACATTGTGCACCCAACTGTGCTACTCCCTGTACCTGTTCTTGGGTGAGGTGTATCCATACTTGTCCATGGTAACACCTTTTGCCTTTCGTCATTTGCGCCCTATTGATTACCTTCTTTGCTTTCCCACGAACTACCCTTGTACTTCTTCCTATTGACAGGACCTTGGTTCTGTACCGCCATCTACTGTGTGGTCTTAGTCTGCATTGTAACTTGTGGTCGAGTGATGGCCAATCGGATTCTACCTGGATTCTTTGTGCCCGTCAGTTAGCCCTGCGCCTCCCTCCTCGGTGTGGTCATCCGTACTTAGGCTGTCGTCACGGTATTTTGTCGCTAGTTGGATGCAGTCTGTTCTGAACTGATCATTCGGGATGTTGCTCCAGGTAGTGTCTATTTCTGGTCCTACCTTGCTAACCCCCTCATTAGCAATTATGTCCGCCAGTCCATTTGCTGACCTGCGTACCCAGCGCAACTCCACTGTGTTCATCATCTACATATGCTCCTAGATTTTTTGCAGGGAGTGCGCTAAGCACGAGTGCCTCTGAATTTTTCCCGCTCTGGTGCCATTTTGGAGTCTCTTCACTATGTTGATAACCAGCGTGGAGTCACCTTCCACRATGGTTTTTATCATCCTTTCGCGGCTTATAATATAGAGACCAGCCTCCAGGGATTTGAATTCCGCAACGTTGTTGGTTGAGTTTCYCAGACTTCCAGCATATAGTCGGATTATGTTTCTATCACTATCCCTGATTACCCCTCCCATTCCTGTCATTCCTGGGTTTCCTTTTGATGCCCCGCCGAAATTCAGTTTGAGGGACCCTGCTGGAGGGGGATTTCGGTTGTGCTCACCTATTTGGAGTTGCGGTAGCCACCTTAATTGAGTGCGGTTGCACCCATCTTTCAGGTGAAAATCTTCCAGGATTTGGGAGTCCTGGCCGATGAGTTGCGCTCTTCCCATCTGGGAGTTGTGGCTCTGCACCGTTTCTCTTATCAAGGAGATTATTGTTTCCTTGAGTTTCCCTTCTGGCCGGATTTCATTCTTGAAGATGTGTTGGTTCCTTTCTTTCCATATTGCCCATATGATCATCCTTGGAATGAGAGTCCAACAAAGGTTCACCTCTTCATTTTCGCTGTAATTCTCATTCCAGATATTGATGGTTGCCCAGATGTTACCTCGGATCCTATTGGACTATCGAAAGATACCTACCACCCAGTCCCAGATCTTTGTTGTGTAGTTTCATTCATTGAGGAGATGATTCATTGTTTCTTCCTTAGCTTGACAGAGGTGGCATTGTGATTGGCCAATGAATCCCCATTTCCTAGGTTTTTCCAAGTTAGAATTTGGTTGTGAAGTACTAACCATTTGAAAATTTTAATTTTTGGCCATTGGGGGTTGTTCCAAAGCTTATCCCAATGTTGCGTTGGATCTTCTTGGTCCTGGTCCGCGATGTAGTGTCAGACTTCTTTCAAGTTGAATTCCCCGCCATTTTTTGTCCCCATTTGAGTTGGTCCTCTTCTTCCGAGACTGCAATTTTCCTTTTCCCTAGTTCCTTCTCCACCTCTTTCACGCTTGTTGTGGTCCGGTCTCTATTTTGCGAACTGAGATTGTCCCATATTATCCTTCTATTGCAATCTATTTCTTGTTTCCAGTAGTGGTAGACTCTAGTTTTGTCTTGCATGGTCATGTCCTGTTGGAGTTCCTCCCTGTCTGGATTTTCCATTCTGGGTTCTTGTTGCCAAGCATCCTCCCAAAATTTGGTCATTTTTCCATTTCTCAATTCCCAAAAGCTGTGTGTCTGGATCCAGGTTTTGTTGTGACAAACTAGATTCTAGATGGTTGATCCCTCCCTGGTACCCCTAAAGTAGATTCGGTCTTGGTCGTTTGTTTCTGGGGCATACTTGGCCTTCTAGAGGTTTACCCATGGTGTATAAGTTTTTTTGACCCATCGCCACCAGAGTTTCACCTCGTAGGTGTCATTGGTTACTTGTGCGTCTTGTAGCCCCAGGCCTTCTTTGATTTTTGGTTTGTAGACCTTATCCTAGGCCAAGAGGGCCCATTTTTTATTTGTTTCCTCTCCTCGCCATAGGAAGTCCCTTTGGATGATTCTTATTTTTTGTAGTATCCCCTTGGGGGTTGGAAAAACAGACATCATATAGGTTGGAATTGCTTGCAGAACCAACTTGGTCAATATGAGTCTCCCTGCTAGGTTGAGGGATCTGTATGTCCAGTTTTTCACCCTCTCCTGTAACTTGTTGATCACTCCCTCCCATGTTGACAATTTTTATGCTCGATCTGTCAAGGGGATGCCCAAGTACTTGGTTGGGAGTGTTTTGCGTTCAAAACCCAGGATATTGGCCAGGTTTCTTTGGATTGCAGGTTTGGTGTTGAAGAAATAGATCATAGATTTGGAGTGGTTGATCTCGGCTCCCAAGGCTTCCCCAAACTCTTCTACGATTCTTTTATAGGATTTTGCTTCCTTGACCGTGGGTGTGCCATGGAGTAAGGTGTCATCCACGAACTATTGGTGTGTGGAAGTAGGGTAGTTTTCGAAAGGTTTGATGCATGTTATTTATCTTGTTGTTGTTTCACTTTTTATGCTCCGACTGAGACCTTCCATCATCAGAATGAATAGGAAGGGGAAAAGCGGGTCTCCTTGTCTGATGCCTCTTGTGGGCCAGAAAGGTTTGGCTGGGGCTCCATTTATTAGGAGCAAGTAACTTGTCGTGGACACTAGGCCGACAATCCAGCTGATCCAGAGTTGGGTGAAACCAAATGCTTCTAGAGTCTTGACCATGTAGTGCCAGCTAATCTTGTCATAAGATTTTGCTAGGTCTAGTTGTATTATCATTCCCCCTCTCCTCTGAATTTTCAAGGTGTGGATTAGCTTGTGGGCATAGATGATGTTGTCCATGATTTTTCTTCCTTCCATGAAACCCGCCTTTTCTTGTGAAATTAGTGTGGGTAGGAGGGGTTTCAATCTATTGGCTATGACTTTGGAGATTATCTTTAAACCACATTGCATAGAGCTATGGGTTTGTATCGGTCGGGATCCTGGCTTCATTTTCTTAGGGGATTAGAGTAATCATTGTAGCATTTAGCGCTTTTAGTATAGAGGTTGACCGTCTGGAGTCCTCCACTACCCTATAAACCTCATGTTTGACCACTTCCCAACAGGCTTTGAAAAATTCCACTGTGAAGCCATCTGGACCTGGGGCTTTCCCGTTGGGCATCTCCTGGATCACTTGATCAATTTCCTCCTTAGCGATGGGTTTATTTAGGTTGTTATTTTGTTCCTCGATGACTAGGCGAGGGATGTGTTGATTTATTCTTTGGATGGCCTCCGTTCTATCTTTGTTGGGTTCCTGGGCTATCCCATGGAAGTGATTGACCAGAGTATGTTCAATATCCTTGTGGGATTCTCTCTCGATCCCATCCTGATCCTTAATTTTTAGGATTTTGTTGTGGGATCTTCTGGCAATGGTTGTTCTATGAAAAAAATTGGTGTTCCGCTCTCCTTCCCTTAGCCATATGATTCAGGACTTTTTTTGCCATAGAGTTTCTTCCTGTTGGCATCTAGTTTCCCATTCCTGGGTTATCCAGATCTCTTCCTTTTTCTGATCCTCTGTATATCCCTCGGCTATGCATATTTCCTGGAGTTTTCTCATTTTGTCTTCAATGTTTTTTTTCTCTTGGTTCATATTTCCAAATATTTCCTTGTTCCACTCCTTGAGCTTATATTTGATGTACTTTAGTTTCTTATAGAGTTTGAACATCCTTGTCCCTTGCTCTGGTTGTTTCTCCCGCCACCACTGTTTGATATTCTCCTTGAAAGTGGGGTGTTCAATCCAAAATTTATCAAATCTGAAAGGTCTATTCTTCGGTGTGGTTTGGAAGTCTACTTCCAGTTGGACTGGCTAGTGATCAGACCCTCCCCAGGGAAGGATGCTGCAGTCTAAGGTTAACCCTTGCAGAATGATAGAATCCGACACTAGGAATCTGTCTAGTCTTGTCGCTACTTGATGTTGATTCATGCATTTATTGTTCTAGGTGAACTGTCCATTATTAGTTTTGATGTCCACCATCTCCATTGTGTCTATGAACATTGAGAATTCTTCCGCATCTCTATCCAATCTTCTAGTACATCATTTTTTCTCCGCAAGTGATGTGATGATGTTGAAGTCTCCTGCCAGGATCTAGTGGAGGTTGTTGGATCGGGTTTTTAGGTTTTCCAGGTCTAGAATCATTATTCTCTTTTCCTCTAACATTTGGGGTCCATACACATTAGTGCATAGAATCACCTCTATATTTCCAATGATTTACATGCTAACCGAAAGTGTGTGCTTGGTGGCTTTGGCTACTATTAGGCTCATCACCTGTGAATTCCACAAGGTGAGAATACCTCCTGCCATATGTTGTCCTTCGACAACCACCATAATGTACTTGCCCCATTGTTTTTTGTTGATTGTTTTCATTCTGTTTGCAGTGCATTTTGTTTCTTGGATGAAATAGAGGTTCGGTTGTTCCTTCCTAAGTCTACTTTTGAGAATTCTCTGCTTTCGCGGGTTGTTTAGGCCTCTTATATTCCATGTTATAATCTTCATTTAAACTTGTGGAGGGGGAGTTGGGGAAGAGCTTCTTGATCTTACTTGAGTTTATCAGTAGCGCTCCGAGCTCCTGTAGGGCTATGCTATTTGATTTCCTACCTTTTTTCCTTCTCATATGCTTGGGTGAGAGTTGTGGTTGTCCCTCGTCGGCTTTGATTCCTAGGTGTCATATCTCCCAGTGTGTGTTCCTGAGCCCTCTGGATTTGGCTTCCTCCCTTAAGAGGAACATGTATTGGATGCGGTCTAGTTGCTCCGTTGGTATGTTGTCTACTCCCTGCCTTTTCCATTGCTCCATATGTTTGGGAGATCTATCCCTTCCCTTTCCACAAGGTCTCTGAGATCAGGGTCTTCCGTACCTACTTCACTTGGGGTCATGTCCGCATCTCCGTCTGCTTCCTACATGGGGGTGTTGGCATCTCTGGTTTCTCCGTCCATAGGACTTGCGCTACTCCCCTGTTCTTTCTTATTACTTGGGTTATCTGTGGGCTCATTTGTTGCTTGTTCTCTAGCTTCTTGAGATTTTGTCGATTCATTTCCTCCTTCTGCCCCTTTTTTGGTTTTGTCCCGTCCTTCTATTCTATTCTTGGCCTCTGGGTTGATCCCAGTTGGGTTTTTATTTTGTTTCTTGTTAGCTATGTTCCCGTGGTTCGGCTTTATAAACCCATCCTCATCCTGTTGTGGTTTAGTGATTTCCACTTCTTGTTTTTTATTGAGAGGAAATTCTCTGATTAGGTGCCCATGTTCGTGACATCTTCTGCATCTGAAGGGGATCTGCTCGTAGTTTATGTTTTGTATCCATTCCTCATCCCTGAATTCCAGACTTATGGCTTCTGGGAGTGCTCCCGACACATCCATCTCTATGCAGATTCTTGTGTAGGATGTATATCTCCCTTTTAGGGTGGCTTCTGAAGTCTTCATATATTTTCCCAGTTTGTTCCCTATTGCTTTGAAGGTAGAGGGTAGCCAAAATCTAACAGAAAGGAGTAAAATCTCAACCAGACAGGTACATTTTTGAACGTTTCTTTTTTTGCAGAGAAGTTTTCTTCCAAGGCTGCATGTACAGTCCTATTGAGGCATGGAAGTATGCCCCCCCCTCAAAAACCCTATCCCTGTCTTCCAGGTTCATGAATACTATTGTGAAGAAGCCTTTCGAGCCCAGGTGGAGCTCCACTTCGCCGCTTGGCTTCCAATGATATTTAATCTAGTTGCACAACATTCTTTTTGTAGGCCACAAACCCATAAACTTGTAGATTAGCGCATGCGTCTTCATCTAGTCCCTATAGAGTTGTGTTTGCGAATCTTCTAGGATTACCTTGGGTATCATTGTTGTTTTAGGTTTACACGGGTTGCGCCTTTCAGCCCCATTGGGCCTCGCCGTGTCTTGCTCAACACTATGGGTTTCTCTAGCTTCTTTCCCCATGCAATCGCTTTTTCCCCGGTTCCTTTCTTGACTCTTCTCCGGGTCTGATCCCGAGGTGCTTGTCATTGGTGCCTTGAAACCTACGCCTCTTGGCCCTTTCCCCCTGTCCACAACTACCTTCTTGTATGAGGGAGTCCCATTACCCCCTCCTTTGGTACTCATGTTGTCCTCTGCTATGGTCACGACTGCCAAACCCTAGCTTGCAGTTGCTCCAAACCCTAACAGTCTCAAGAAAAAAAGATTTGCTTGAAAAAGATGCAACTTAGGAAGATGAGTTCTTCATACATAATCTTTATGAGTTAATTGTTAAAGTGAATGACCTTTTAGAATTAATGTGAGTTTAATTAAGTTAAATGCCTAAGATTTTGGCATTAGTAACTTAAGTGAGTTAATTAAATCCTATCCATTAGATCTAAAGTGAAGGTGATCACTTTAGAGATCTAGAGTTAACTCAATGTTATTAAAGGAAACTTAAGTGAGAGGATGAGGCACACACAGAGTGAGGAGATCTCATTGATTGAGTGAAGAGGACATTTCATCCAAGTGTGAGTGGGCAAGGAAACGATAAAAGGGAAAGCAAGTAGGCTAGGCTATTTGATGTTATTGTATTTTCATGGGCCATTATCCCATGACTAGAGCCCAAGATTTTATTCAATAAAATCAACTTAGAAGTGGTTTTTTTAGGGGTTATTTACCATGTGCAATGTGTTTGGTTTTTGTTTTATTTTCTTCAACTATAATTAGTTAAATAACTCTATTTTCTTCAACTATAATTAGTTAAATAACTCAGTTGTTCATTTATTGAGTTAAAAAAACTAACACTATATTGATAAGATATTAAATTACTATCAACACCAATAATCATTTAATATTATTAGTTATATAAATGTCTATCTAATACTTTATCCTTTTATTGGTTTTAACCTTAAAGTTTTAGTATATTTTTAATTTTAAGCATTTTTTACTCTTTTGTTAAATTTTAACTTTGTTTAAAATCTTTAAAATTTTAGTAAACATAAATGAATCTTTCTAATCAATAAACCATAAAATTGATGCACGATGGGGTCACATTTTCACCCATACATTTCTTTGAATTCATATCCCATCATCATGCCATGGAGTTCGGTTAGATTCTTCACGAGTAAGATCTGCATCCAACCCCACTAGATGTTTATATCTGAAATAAAAATGGAAAAAGAAGAGCTATCCGAAATAAAATGATAAAAATAAGAGCATACCATAGAGTTCAATTCAGGGGTGGCTGTAAGTTGAAACCCTCGACCGACTTTGAAAGTAAGCTGAGGGAAACTATTACCACCGATATAACAGAAACTACAACAACCAAGATCTTCGTTGAGAAATCCTTAGACAAAGTACGCTTATTATTCGTTTTTTCAGAAAATTTGAGCAGATCACTGACGACCACAGTTAGAACAGTATCAATTATTTCTTTGGCTCTTAGATCAGGTAAACCTGATGTAGCTGCCTTAATTGCCTGCGAATGAGCCGCCTTAATCATGGAGATTGCTAGATCTAGATCGCTCGAAATAATTTATTCCTCAGTGTTAATCCCTTCCAACGCTTCCAACTGTAAAGAAAATTTTTGAAGTTTGAGACCAGAAAACATTAAATTTCATTTCTTTAATTATGGTTGACCATTGATAATTATGGTTGACCTTGGTTTACCATGACCATCATTAATTGTGGTTGACCTTGGATTTCCATGACCATGGTTAATTATGGTTGACCATGACCATGGTTAACTTCCCTAGACCTTCACTATGGTTGACGTTGGTTGACCATGATCATGGTTGACTGTGGTTAACAATGGTTAACCGTGTTTGACAATTATTGTGTGTAGATGATCATGGTTAGTCATGGTCAATAATACATTATTACATTAATGTAGTGTATAAATTAAAGTATTAATTTACATTAATGTGTAATGTAAGTTATTAATTAATTGATACATTAATAATGCAATGTCTTAATTTATTAATACATTATTAATTAATAAATTGCTAAATTATTTATACACTAATAAAGTAATACATTATTATTATAGTAATAATACATTAAAAAATACATTTAATACATTAAAAGAAAAAATAAACATCTTACTAAAGTATTAATACATTAATAATACATTAATAAAGTAGTAATACATTGACCTTACTAACCTTAGTAATACATTATTAGGATCTTAATGACCTTAGTAATACATTACTAAAATATTAATACATAGCCTTAGTAAATAGGCTAGGTCAAACATAGCCTTAGTAAATAGCCTAGATTGAACATAGCCTTATTAAAGTATTAATACATAGCCTTAATACATAAACTTAATAAAGTATTAATACTTAGACTTAGTAAATAGCCTAGGTCAAACATAACCTATGTACTAATACAGTATTAATACCATCACAATGTGATGACAAGGTCGTAGTCCTATCGTCATGAGGCTATGTTTGCCACATTGCGACGACAAGATATTTGCCTTGTTAAAATAAAGATGTGCTTGTTTTACCATAGACAATATCATAATATTGTCACCCAACCATAGGCACACAACCACCCTCGAGCACCTTTAACCTTTGACAGAATTATTCTAGAAAGCCATACTAGAACCAACAGATAAACGCTAGCTGCTAATTGCAGCAACAACTCAAGACAAGTAGAGCACTCGTTCTCCAAGGGCAGCACACAAGAGAGAGAGAGAGAGAGAGAGAGAGAGAGAGTCTCCATATCCACAGAACAAGTACCATACACAACTGCAGCAACTACAACTGCACTACTCTCTCAAACTTGCACCATACTTAGCAAGAATATCACTGAGAATATCACCAAGAGAGTAAGAGAATCACCAGGAATATCACCAAGAGAATCATCAAGAATATCACTTGATAGTGCTAGAGAGAGACCAAGACCAAGATATGACCATACACATGTATTCCTCCTTGCAGCTGCAACTGCAGCTCTTCACAAGACTTGCACTCTGTCTGTGTGTACAAATGAGCTAAAAATTCCTCTATTTATATTAATCTGTCCAATGACTTTTCTGGCTGGGCCAACCTGACTTTTTGGTAATTATATTTTTTGTTTATCTTTTTCCTATGGAGCTGACTTGTCTTTTTGGAAGAAAATATTCTGATATTATTTATTTTGCTAGGCCGACTTGCATTCTATGGTTTTTACACATATGTTTAGGGTTTCCCTTGCTTTCAGAATATTCCATTCTAGTCAAAGGTTACACGTGGAGGTTAATACCTCTTGTAGCTACCATAACATCAACACTCTCTCCTAGCTAGGGAGGTATTAACGGTAATGGTCTTGAGCACACATAGACCATTCTGTCAGTAACATCATCATAGCCACATAGGCTATCTCATGATCACGCAGATCAAGTCACAAGCATCATCATCACTATCAATATCGTATGATAGCATCCAGGCATCAACATACATCATCATTTGCATCATCTATCGAGGCCATACTCCATCTGAGTAATTGAGAATAATGTTGAATAAGTCATGTGCTGGACTCAGCGCACTCAACAAAGTGTCTCACATGAGTCACTCAATCAACAGAGTGATACAGGGACCATTCTTCTAATACGGACATACGTCCTAGAAGAATAACTATACCAACAAATGTTGAAAGCACCATAATGGGATACGAGGACCATTATTCTAATCTAGACCTGCGTCCTAGAAGAATGTCAGTCCCCCCATATGTTGAAATCCATGCCATAGGTTGCAGAGACCATTCCTACAAGGATGTCAGTCTCAGACTATTTTCTAATCAGGTCATATGTACCATAAAGATCAATCTCTACCCATATGCCTTAGAAAATATCGGTCACGTATCAACCACTCTAATCGGGACATCATGTCCTTAGGGGGAAGACTATTCAACCTAATCGGGCCAATAACTGTGCCTCAGGAGAATATTGATCCTAAACCATTTTCCTAATCGGGCCACAATCTTTTCCTTAGGAAAATACCCGTCCATGATACGTCAACAATCTATCAACCTTGACCATTCTACACAGGGAGAATGTTTGTCCACCAACACACTAACTATCCATCTAGCTGGAAATCATCTCCAACACTAGTGGTAGTCTCCATGGAAATCAGATAGTAGCATACAATTGCTACAATGACATCCTCTAGAACACACCAATGTCTATCCATAGTAGTACACAACTACTTCCCAATGGTACACAACCACTCGAACACATCCACCACAGTAGAATACAACTATTGTTCAGAGACATACTGTCTCCACATCAATCAAATCATATCAGCTGATATCATCCTGCATCAACAATGTCATCAACTGTATCACCTCTAAGACGTACTAGCATGATGCAAATGCATCATATCTAAGTTGTACTGACGTGATCTGGAATATCATCTACATCATATTTAAGTCATACTATCATGACATATCTAGCATGATGCCAATGCATCATATCTAAGTTGTATGCCACAACTAAGATGTACTCGTATGATGTAGATCAGTGCCTCACTGTGTCATCTCTAAGTTGTATGATCATCTCTAATCCATACTAGCATGACATATCTAACATGATGCCAATGCATCATATCTAAGTTGTATGCCACATATAAGTTGTACTCGCATGATAATATCTAGCATGACATGAGCCCCCTGCATCATCTCTAAGATGTATGTTCATCTCTAAGTCATACTAGCATGACATATCTAGCATGATGTCAATACATCATATCTAAGTTGTACTTGCATAGCAATATCTAGAATGATGTGGCTCACTAGCATCGTCTTTAAGTTGTACTAGCATGATGTCAATACATCATATCTAAGTTGTATGCCACCTCTAATATGTACTAGCATGATGCTTCTCATGCCACCGTATCAACAACTCCAACCATTTGTATCATATATGAGTTGTACTAGCATGATGCAAACATCATCTCTAAGTTGTATGACCATCTCTAAGATGTACTAGCATGATATAGATCCCCAACTCACTGATAGTCCATGATGCCACATATCATTGCTCCCTCCCAACCGAGGAATTCGCCTCCTCCCTTTCAACCAAGGGAGCAATCTCCACGAGCCCCAGCTTGTCCCTCAAGTATGCAAACTTTATCTTGGACACGGGCTTTGTGAAAATATTTGTTGTCTTCTCATCAATGAAGATATATTGGAGAACCACTTCTCCCCTCTAGACTTTTATCATGGAGAAATAATACTTGATCTCAATGTGCTTCGACCCATCATGGAACGACGAGTTCTCTAAGAGCTTCACACAACTCTGGTTATCGCAATATATCGTAGTCGAATCCAACACCTGATCAAATGGTCCAGAAACCATCTTACGGAGCCACATTACTTTCATACAAGCATCAAAAGCTGCAATATATTCTGCTTCTGCAGTGCTGAGTGCAACATACTTTTGTTTCATGCTATCCCATGAAATCATAGCATATCCCAAACTAAAACACATACCAGACGTACTCTTTTTGTCATTTTCACTCCCTAACCAATCTGAATAAGTAAATCCATGCAGTTGTACATCACTATTTGAGGCATATCTCAAATCATGCTATGAAGGTATCTCAAAGTATGCTTTGCAGCTATCCAATGCTCTTATCTAGGTTCCACCTGGAACTGGCTCAACATGTTCATAGCAAAGCAAATGTCCGACCGAGTACTAACCAAATACATCAATGAGCCAATCAACTTCCGATATAGGGATGAGTCTACTGGATCAGAATCAGAGTCTCTCAACTTCCTCATATCTGTCACCACGGGAGTTGCCATGGATTTGCAATCCATCATCTCAAACTTCTGAAAGATCTTTACAACATACTTCACTTTCCCTAAGAAGAATTCACCACGCTTATGCCATACTTCTAGTCCCAAATAGTGCATGAGACCAACATCCTTCATATCAAATTCCGAGGCTAACTCTTTCTTAACCTAAATAATGAGAGGCTCTACACTAAGCTATTGGAGCTTGCTCGAATCCATACAAGGTATTCTTTACTATACATACATGGGTTTCTCTCTGGTGTACCTCACAACCTTGAGGTTACTCTATGTATACCTCTTCCTTAATTACTCCATTGAGAAAAAACAGCCTTTACATCTATCTGATGTAAAATCCAACCCATGGATGTTGCTAGAGACAGGATGGCTCTAATAGAGGTGTATATGGAAACTGGAGCAAATGCCTCATCATAGTTTTCTCCCTCCTTATGGGAGAACCCTCTAGCCACGAATCTTGCCTTGTATTTATCGATAATTTCATCCACTGCATGCTTTATCTTGTAAACTCATTTAGGCACAATTTTCATACATCATTTTTCATGATCGATATTCTTCCATCACAACTTCCTTCTATTCTTTCTACTTGATTATTTTTTCAAAGGTGGAGGGTTTTGTAACTGGAATATGTTTTTGACTTCTTTCTTTCTATGAAAATTCTATCTGGAGCACCATACTTCTCTGCATGATCTCACAAACTCAAGATTGTATTCTCTTCTTAGTCTTATCTTGGTGTGGATCTTCAGATCTCAGTGGTTCTGCCATGTCTGATACAATAGTCTTACCTCCCTCTGCAACTGGAATCCTGAGAGCTGTAGGATCTTTATCATGGACCTCACCACAGTCCTAGCTATTTAGTGAGAAGGTTAACATGTATCTAAGTGAAGGATGTCCAAAACTTCTTTTTCTTTCCATGCTTCCTTTATAATTGATACTTGGTGAGACCATATGCTTCACGATTGATGAAGTCATCTGCTCCATGCTTACAACTGTCACTGTAGCTCCCTCCTAGAGCTATCACATGTGACCTGCCTGGAACAAGAGAAATAACAAAGAAAAATAGTAGACAAAATTCTTCAACACTCTTCTAGTGTTGTGATCAATCATTCTTCCATATTAACTTATTTGGAATAAACAAATACATCCTCATGGTAGCCTCCATGAAATCTTGTAAGATAACTTGCCCGAGACAAGAACAATAAAATTATTTCAAGTATAACACCATTTTCATAAGAACATATTTATGGTAACAAGAATGAATAACAATTTTATGGTGATCATGATAGTATGACCAAGATGACATGCTCAGGAGAAAAACAAGAAATATCTCTCTAGAGGAGATGTTAGTTCATTTTGCAAACAAGTACAATAAGCATCCATATCAATAGTATTCACATGCCATCAAGTATTCATTACATCTAGAAGTAATAAAACCTTTCAAATATTTCTTTCACAATTTGTAATGTAGCAACTATCAATTTTTAATGTAGCAACCTTGATATGTGCAAATTGGAAAATTATAAATTTAATCAATCAAACCTGGAACCTAAAGCCTCAACTGCTAGGGGGAGTGTGTTTTTTCCTTTGAATGTACTGAATCCAAGATCATTGCTTGGAAAAGGTCTCTAGTACATTCCCTGCAAACATACTCATGCTTTGCTAGATGATATAACTTGAGAAGCATATACAAGTGCATACCTTTGAAATCTTTGTAGCATCATTCAACTTGTCTTTCTAATATAAAATTATACACCATCTTGAAAAGAAGAGATTAGAAACTCAATCGGAAGGTTCGATGATTAAAACAATATATAAGCTATGGAATTTCAACTTTGACCACAAAGTTAATTTGACCAGAAGTCAACCTTTGACTTTGACTAGTCAAACTTTGACTTTGACTTTGACCAAAAGTTAAAACCTGACATTTTTTCTAGCTGAGGGTACCAAGAGGTGTGCTAGTCTAGGATACACTAGGATGTCAAATAAATATGCCAAACACTTCACTTTAGGTGCCTGAACAAATGGGTTAGGGTTTGTTGTTGCTGCAAAAATCTGACTGCAACTGCAACTAGTGTTATAACGAGCTTGACAATGAACTTCCCAATCTACCTTCCAGTGGTTAAACTATCTGAATATAGTGTGGGCCCATAACTTGTTAAAATAATGATGTTATCGTTTTACCATAGACAATATCACAATATTGTCACCCAACCATAGGCACGCAACCACCCCCGAGCACCTTTAACCTTTAACGAAATTATTCTGGAAAGCCATACTAGAACCAACAGATAAACCCTAGCTGCTAACTGCAACAACAAATCAAAACAAGTAGAGAATTCCTTCTCCAAGGGTAGCACACAAGAGAGAGAGTCTCCATATCAATAGAACAAGTACCATACACAATTGCAATAGCTGCAACTACACTACTCTCTCAAACTTGCGCCATACCCTAATGAAGGGTTGGGTATGCTTCTAGTTTATGAAGGACTAAGATTTGTCGAGGGTTTTAGACAAATCGTGGGTGCTTGGAAAAGGATCTCTGGTTCTTCAGAGGTGGAATGTTTCTTTCACTTCACTTAGTGATCCCATTCACAGAGTAGTCCACTAGCCAATTTTCTATGTCATCCTCATCATATTCAAGTATACCATAGAACTTTTTAACTAACAACCCTTTAAAAATCTCAACTTGTTCGTCAAACTATTTCTTTGTTAGGAACAACGAGTTGAGGATTAATTTGGGGTCTTGGACTTCGTTAGTGCTTCCGTCTAGATCTACCTCCGTGAGCCTTTTGAATAGTTCTTCCTTCCCTGATATAGCTTGGATGCACGCTTGAACAATATTATTCAAGTTTTTTATCTTTTATTTCTAGCACGCATTCAATTGTATTATCCGACTTGGAGAGGGCATATCCTCCTCTCTTCTCCTTAGATTTGTCACGTTTGAAACCTTGTTTCCAAAGGGTAGTACAACATCAAGGTAAAAACATTCTTCCTTCTTTAGGTCGATTTGTAAATACTCATGGAAGACAAGCGCCCTTGAGACAAAAGAAACCATGTTTTTCGAAATTTCCCATGCCTCTATGATCAATGTCATTCTTTTCTTAATATTTCTTTCCACATAGCTCCTGGCTGATGTAAGTAGGCTTAAAGATCCTTTCAATTTAGCAGCTGGTGTGGTGGGTCTGACTATTATCAAAGGACTGGCAAGAAGTGGAGGAGGCATTAATGTGTCTTCCAGTTCCTTGAATCTTTATCCTTCATTTCAACTTCGTGTTTTCCACTTCAAGACCACTAATGGATTCATCCAGAGCATCCCCGGTTGCTCTGTGAATTTTAGAAATCTATGAAGGCCACATATCACTTAGGTCAACCTTTGAACGAGATTTCCCTTTCTTATTCTTCACATCACCTTTTTCAATAATCAATTTCTTGGATTCCCTATCAAAGACATCACTCTGAAACGCAAACGACTCTTCTTCATTGAAGGTCTCATTCTCAATGATTTCCAATGATGAATTATGATAGGTCGTATTCCTCAGCTGATCAATGACGGGGAATATTTTCTCGATATCCACATCGAGCTCCATGTCTTCAAGGGAGAAGCTATTGAAGTCACTTTCTACATGGTGGTCTTCTTCCTCTTGCACAACATTTTTCCTCTTCCTTCCTTGAAATCAGGGAAGGAAGAACTATTCAAAAGGCTCACGGAGGTAGATCTAGACGGAAGCACTAATGAAGTCCAAGACCCCAAATTAATCCTCAACTCGTTGTTCCTAACAAAGAAATAGTTTGACGAACAAGTTGAGATTTTTAAAGGGTTGTTAGTTAAAAAGTTCTATGGTATACTTGAATATGATGAGGATGACATAGGAAAAATGGTTAAGTGTGGAAAAAGGTAATGGGAATATGAAAGTAGTGAGACAATGGGAAAAATGACTAAGTATAAAATGAGAGAATGACTAGAGGTGAAGGGAAAGGGGAGGAGAGAACATGTCACTTAGAACATTTTTCATATTTCTTCTTGTAATACCTCCATTGGACTTCTAGACAGAAGTATGCTATCTTGGTCATGGAGACTTAGATTTTGATTCCGCAAAATGCATGGCGAAGTTGATACCGATGGCTATGCAATGAACATATAATAGTTCAAAAATCTTCATCTTCCAATATCATTTTTATTTATTTATCCAAGAGAGGGAAAATATAGATGACCAAATTTTGGTCAACAGTAAGTATTGTTGATATATATACTTTTTTGCAAAATGAACTAATATCTCCTCTAGGAGATACTTCTTGTTTTGCTCCCAGGCAGGTCACCTTGGTAATTCTATGATGACTACTATCCTTGTTACCATAGATATGTTCTTATGAAAATGTTATTGGAAATATTTTTTCTCTTGTTATTCTTGTTTCGGGAAAGTTACATGTGATAGCTCTGAGAAGGAGCTACAAGTGACAGTTGAAAACATGGAGCGGATGACTCCATCAAGTGGTGAGGTAGGTGATCTCACCAAGTACAAATTCTAAAGGAAGTGTGTAAAGCAAAAGGAGTTTTGACATCGTTCACTTAGATGTGTGCGAACCAAAGCGGATAAAGATCTTGAGGAGGAGAATACACCTCCAAGGAACTCGTTTCTTTTTTTAAAGTAGTTAAGATTAGGAGGGAGCTAATTGTCCCACATAATCCTCAACAAAATGGTGTGGTATAAAGAAAGAACATTTCCATTGAAGAATTTGTTAAGGCAATGATGAATGACCAGAATCTATCCATGTTTCTATGGGGTGAAGTAGTTATGACAGCTGTATATATTCAGAATAGAAGTCCTCATCGTATATTGAATAACATGACTCCAAAAGAATATTTCTCCATAAAGACGCCAAGTGTGGAACACTTAAGGATCTTTGGTTGTCCTTTATATATCCATTTTCCCAAGGAAAAAAGGAAGAAGTTGGAACCCTCAGGAAAGAAGGGCATATTCGTTGAATATAGTGATACATAAAAAGATTACATAATCTATGTCCCAGGTCAATAGAAGATTGAAATCAGCAGGGACATAACTTTGGGAAGATTCCATGGGCTCCAATGATGAAGAAGAACATGAATATCCCAAGGAAGAAAGTACATGTTCTCCAAAACATCCCAGTGAAGAACCAGACCAACCACTTGAACCTATAGAACCTGTTGTTGTACCCAAGAACAGAAAATGACCAACATGGCTAGAATCCACCCTACACGAAGCAGAAAGACACAAAGCTCCCAGTGGCACCTTCAAGGAGATCAAGAAGCCCAAAGGGTTCTCTAGTTATGCAACACTCATGACAAGTCTTGTCAATGCAGAACCTTCCACCTTTGAGGAAGCAGTCAAAAAGAAAGAATGGAAGGAAGTTATGATGGAAGAATATCAATCCATCATGAAAAATGATGTATGGGAAATTGTGCCTAGACACAAAGGAAAGTCTGTAGTAACTTCAAAATAGGTTTACAAGATAAATCATGCAGTGGATAGAAGTATCGATAAATACAAGGCAAGATTTGTGGCTAGAGGGTTCTCCTAGCAAGAGGGAGAAGACTATGATGAGACATTTGCTCCAGTTTCCATATATACCTCTATTAGAGCCATCATTTCTCTTGTAGCATCCATAGGTTGGAGTTTAGATCAGATGGATGTAAATACCACTTTTCTCAATGGATTAATTGAGGAAGAAGTTTATATAGAGAAAACTCAACATTTTGAGATAAACTCGAGAGAAACCCATGTATGCAGATTAAATAAGGCCTTGTATGGACTCAAGCAAGATCCAAGAGATTGGTATGCACGAATTTATAGTTACTTGACAAGACTTGGATTTTTCAAGAGCTATGTTGATCCAAATCTTTATTACAAAGTTGTGAATGATGCACCTATGATCCTACTACTATATGTTGATGACTTGTTTATGATAGGTGCATAACCTCTCATTATCCAGTGTAAGAGGGAGCTAGCCTCTGAATTTGATATGAAGGAACTTGGTCTCATGCATTATTATTTGGGACTAGAAGTATGGAAGAAGCATGGTGAAATCTTCCTAGGGAAAGTGAAGTGTGTTGTAAAGATCCTTCAGAAGTTTGGGATATGGATAAAAAATCCATGGCAACTCCCATGGTGACAGATATGAGGAAGTTTAGAGACTCTAATTTTGATTTATTAGACTCATCCCTGTACCGGTAGTTTATTGGCTCATTGATGTATTTGGTTAATACCCAACCAAAAATTTTCATTGCTATGAACACATTGAGCCAATTCCAATTGGAACCTAGACATGAGCATTGGATAAATCCAAAGCACATTTTGAGATATCTTCGTGGGACACTAAATTGTGGTTTGAGATATACCTCTAACAGTTATGTGCAATTGCATGTATTTACTGATTCAGATTGGGCATGGAGTGCAGATGATAGAAAGAGTACTTCTGGTATATGTTTCAATTTGGGATCTGCTATGATATCATGGGCTAGCAGGAAATATAAGTCTGTTGCACTCATCATTGTAGAAGCAGAGTATATTGTAGCTTGTGATGCTTGTATGGAAGCAGTATGGCTCAGTAAGCTGGTTTTTGAACTATTTGATCAGGTGTTGGATTCGACTATGATATATTGTGATAATGAGAGTTGTGTGAAGATTTTAGAGAACCCCGTGTTCCATGACAGGTCGAAGCACATTGATATCAAGTATTGTTTTCTTCGTGATAAAGTCTATAAGGGAGAAGTGATTCTCCAGTACATCTCCACCGATGAGTAGAAAACTGATATTTTGATGAAGCCTCTGTCCAAGATAAAGTTTGCATACTTGAGGGACAAGCTTAGACTCATGGGGATTTCTCCCTTGGTTGAAATGGAGGATATGACTTCCTCGGTTGGGTGGGAGTGTTGATATATGGCATCATCGATAGTTAGTGTGATGGTGGACAAACATTCTCCCTATGGAGAATGGTCTAGGTTGACATATTATTGATCTGTATCATGATAGTACAACTTATATATGATGCTTCACCATCATGTTAATATATCTTAGACATGATATAGATGTCATGAGACACATCATGCTAGTACAACTTAGATATGATGAATTAGCCTCATGATAGTACAACTTAGAGATGATGCAGATGACTCGCATCATGCTAGTACAACTTAGAGATGGTGCATTAACACTGTGCTAGTACAACTTAGAGATGATGCACATCATGCCAGTACATCTTAGATATGATGCATTCACATCATGCTAGTATGACTTAGAGATGATGTAGATAATACTCCACATCATGCCAGTACAACTTAGATATGATGCATTCGCATCATGCTAGTATGGCTTAGAGATGATATAGTGGAGAGGATAGTTCTTGTAGCCATTGTGGGACATTCAACATCTGTTGGGAAAACTACTCTTTTAGGACGTATGTATGGATTAGAAGAATGGTATATGTATCACTATGTTGAGTGAGTGACTTATGCAAGACACTTTTTTGAATGCGTTGAGTCCAACACATGACTTATTCAACATCATGCCCGATTACTCAGATGGAGTATGGTCTCGAGAGATGATGCAGTTGATGATATATTTTGATGCCAGGATGCTATTAGATGATACTAATAGTGATGATGATGCTCGTGATCATGAGATAGCCTGTGTGGCTATGATGATGCTACATGTAGATACATTACAATTAATACCTCCCTAACTAGGAGGGAGTGTTGATATTATGGTAGTTGCAGGAGGTATTAACCTTCATGTGTAACCTATGACTAGAATATAATATTTTGGAAGCTGGAAAAACCCTAAACAGATGGTAAAAACCCTAGAAGACAAGTTGGCTCAGTAAAAGAATTAATATTAAAGTATTAGCCTCTAAAAGGAGAAGTCGACCTAGACAAGTGACAAGGAGCATTATAAATAGAGGGAACTTGAGCTCATTTGTATATACACTCACTCACAAGCTCACACAAGATAAGTGGTGAACATGTTTAGAAGAGGAGTGCAGCTGCAATGACTGCAGCTGGGTATTGGTCTTGGTTTATGGTTTTGGTACTTTCTTCTTGGTGCGATATCTTTGAGAGAGAGGTGCGCTCTCTATTAGTTATTTGTTGGGTCTGGTACTGCTTCCAAAATCATTATATCTGTCAAAGGTTACGATGCTCAAGGGTGGATGTGTGCCTATGGTTGGGTGACAATATTGTGATATTGTCTATGGTGAAACAAGCACATCAAATATTTTAACACGACTGCCATGCATGCACAAAGGAAAACCCCATGTATGAGTTCACTTCTCATCATATAGGAAACTACATACATCACATGAAATGTCATGCTTTAATAGTAAATTCATGGGGATCTGGCCTTCAGAAAAATCTCTCATGGGTTGGGTGAGCTCCAGATGAAAGGTCAAGGGTCAAGTGGACCTAAATCTAGGATCCAAAGGATTTTTCACAGCCATTTTATCTTACCCAATGGACAGGGACAAGGTGTTTGAAGAAGGTTCATACTTCTTCAATTCTGCAGGCATCCACCTGCAGTATTTGACGTAGAGATTTTCCCCAAAGAAAGAGGACTTCATGGTAGCCCTGGTCTAGATAAGACTATACTCATTGCCTCAAGAATTCTAGGAATATGAGACACTATAAGGCACAGGAAATACCTCAGGATCTTTCATCAAAATTTATAAGGTTACAAAGATTGCTAAATATACCTCATATGCCCGGATCTGTCTAATATCCCCAAGGACGAGCCCCAATTGTATTTATAAATTGTAAACATGTTTTGTAGGCTAGTGAGCCGAGTGTTGATAAGCTGGTGGGATTATGTGTTTATTAGGCCAGAGAGCCTAGGTGTTAAAGGTTGGGAGCCTGATTTTGTATATGTAATTATGCAGATCATTAATAAAATATAAACATCGTTGTGTGCAAACCAACCACGAAGAAAGAGTGATGGGGGACTAAACTTCCACAAGGTTGGGTAATGGAGGAGGCTAAGTGTGTGGGCCTAGGGTCTAAGCTAGGGGGATTACCTCCAAAGGGGATAATAATTTATTATTATTTCCTAAAGGCTAAGGTAGACAATTAACCAAGTGTTGTCCTAATTTCTTTGAAAAGGAACATGTGCAAAAGGGAATGCATGCAACTCCATGAAGACAAGTGTCGACCTGGGTGCATGCAGTTAAAATTTGAAGTGTCAACTATGTTGGGGGTTTACGATTCATTCTTCCATCCTCCACATGTTTTGCCTCTGCACTCGACCTCTGCATTTTGTTCTTTGGTCACACATCCTAAACCCAGGGTGAACCATGGACTGATCTGTAGTCTAAACTCAAAGATGGGATGTACGACCTCTGCATTGTTTCTTGGTCATGTACCCTAAAACCCATGGGAAAACCAAGTTATCCCATGTGTATCCTGTGAAGTCTGGGTATCTCGTATTTGTTTGAGTTTTGTGGTGTCGTAACTGTGGGATGTTGTGGCCACGCAGTTCCACGACTAAGGGTGGATTGTTGTCGTTGGTTGTTTCTTACTGAGTCGTGTTGTGTCTTAGTGTGGACTGTTACCATTTTTGGACGTCCATACCCAATTTTTGGTTGCTATTGTCATCCCTATGTGAATGAGTGTTGAACTGTTGTTGTTGTCCTCACCTAGATGAAGCCGAGTCGAGGAGTGTGCTGAAGAAGCAGGTTGTTAGGCCCATGGTAGAAGAGGTAGGTTGTCAGGCCTGTGAGCAACTCTCTCCAGGTGAGAGAGTTTGATGGGAAGTGGTTTTCTCCCAGAGAGAGTCCAACACCAACTACGGAGCTTTGAGAATTCCTGATCCAACCTGTTTCTGAGACCCGGAGAGGGAGGTGAAGCAACCGATGGACTGTGCTTGTGAAGGTGTATACTCCTAGGTGGAATAGGCATGTGGGGAATGAGAGTCCATGAGTAGTGGGTGTAAGAAGGCTCCTGGAGAGAATCTTTCCAGTTGCTTTGTGTAGTTTCATGTAACCTCAACCTAGTCTAAGATTCCATTGTCCTGGGTGGAGCGTAGTCCCAACTCGGGGGTGACCCACTACTGAGCCTGATGAGCAACGTGGTCTATGGCTGGGAGGTTCGTGGAAGGTCTGCACGTAGTTGGTGTATTTACTCTAGCTAAAAGGTAAGTATCAGTCCGTGCTTAATTTATATGTTATGCATGTTTGTGCTACTGATGCTTGAATGTTATCATGTGTTCCGTTTCATGTATGAATTGTTGTTAATTTGATTTAATGCATATTATATTTATATGTGAATGTTCCACAGTGGTAGCATTACCCGGTCTCTGTGGAGGGTCAAGGATGTTACAATTCGGTATCAGATATTTAAAGGCTAAGTTAAGGTTGTGTTAGTGGCATTGCCTAGCCTGTTGGTGGCTAGGGATGTTACAAATTGGTATCAGAGCTAAGTCAGAGCTGAGTAGTGGCATTGCCTAGGCCAGTTGATGGCTAGGGATGTTACAAACTGGTATCAGAGCATGGTTTCAACACTGAGCCTGGATGGGCCATGATAGTGGAATTTGAAGCAATATTTTCAGAAGGAGTTGTTGTCAAAATGGACAAACTCAAGTTCTGAGCCATGGTTTCAACGCTAAGCCTGGATGGGCTGGATAAGTGGTCATTGGACCCAAAGTTACAGGTGGAAATTGTGTCTGGAGGGACCAATTTCAAACCTTAGAACATTCCTGAGTGCCAAGAGGTTACCTTGGTCATGTTAAGAAGCTCAGGAGGAGTAGCAGTATCATAAAACCACGACAGAAGTGGTGTTGGACCGCAGAGTAATGTGTGAATTGGTGAAGTAACGAATAAGTTTCAATTGTTTCTCTCATGTGAGTTGTGAGTGCAAGGAGTGCACATTGTTTGCAAGGAGTACGTTGACAGAGGTGAGTTAACCTTAAAGAAGCTCTGGAGAGATATCGTTGAACCTTCATCAATAGAGGTGCAAGGAGTGCACATGAAGAACTCCGTATTGAGTTCAGAGAGAGATAGAGTCACTGAGAACTATGTAGGGCTCTGGCAGGTGGGCATTGAGCGAGTGTAAGTGTGCACAGAGGGAACTCTTTCTCGAGTTTAGGGAGAAGAGTATCAGAGGAACATACTCACATATCTGTTGAACACTCTATAGAAAACGCTCAGCAAGGTGTGCTTTGAGCAGAAGGTTTCCAGGAGGGCACAAAGTTTTCCTTTGAAAGGAAACAGAAGGGATGAGACCCTTAGGAGACTGAGTAAATCGAAAAGCTCAGAAGAGATAACGCAAGGAGTGCATGGGAAATAGACTCATTCTAAGTCCTAAATCTCAAAAGAGATAATGCTTACATGAGCGAAGACGAGACCCGATAGATGGACTCGAAGGAGGAGCAAAGGTCGAAGACTTTGAATACTTAGAAAATCTTCTAAGTCAAAAGAGATTTGAATTGTTGGAGGTAGATCTCGGTCGTTCGTTTAGAAGCATCGTCAAGATCATGAGATCGACAATCACCTCGCTTTGCGGGGATAGAAGGTGCTCAAGCTTTACGAAGTCAAGGGCGGACCGCAATCCAAACCACGGTTTTGGTGAAAGGACGCGTGTAGGCTCAAGATGAATTGCAGGATGAAAAGTAGTTTGGTCTCAAACCACCTTTGAGCGTGATGAAATCACATGTTTGCATGAGGTCATCGCCCAAGGTCACCTCTAAGGAGGAGCCAAGGAAAAGGGGAGAGTGGACCTGCTAAAGTCCCGAAGTGATTTGGGACCATCCATCATCTGGAAGGATGCGTGGCAGAAATCCATCAGTTTCGGGTGAAGGTGCTTCGAGAGGAACGAGCACACAGAAGTTTGAAACTTCCGAAACATGAAGAGCCAAAGTAAGTTTCAACCATCCAATTCAAGCAGACATGTGGCAGAAATCCGCAAACTTCGAAGGGAAGTGAAAGTTGAGATTTGAGAATCTCGAAGGCCGGATTCGCGGAGGAAATCGTAGCTGCACATCTATAGTGATAGGTGTTAGCAGATCTTCCACTTTGGAAGATAGCTATTGAGGAGCAAGCGAGAGTTGAGAGTTGAAACTCTCAAAGACCAGAAAGCCGGAATCAATTGTAGTCGTCGGTTTGGAAGAGAGCTATGTGCGGACAAATCATGCAGGTCTGGGAAGGTGCATGAAAGACAAGAAAGGAGGATAAATAACAACCGTTGATCGCGGATCATCGCCAAGGGATTGGAGATCGACGGACGAGCCGGATTGCGGGGCCAGAACTTGCTCGGATGTTAAAAATATGAGAGCAGGCTGTAATTTATACCACAGTTTTAACAAGTGATGTGTGGCAGCTGGAGGTGAATTGCGGGGAAAAAAGCGGGTTGGCCTAAAACCACTCTTGCCCATGCCCACAATCACATATATTTGTAAGGTCACAGCCCAAGGCAATATGAAGGAAGGGGATAATTAAAAAGGAGCTAGCGCCTGAAACTTGATGTTTCAGAAGTGCGTAGACAGCGGTCACGGGTATCACAGGACCTGCGTCTTAGGAGAAAAGGGGGCCTGTGTATAATTGTTTTGGGTTCAATAAGGAGCCGAAAGGGTCGATTTGACTTATAAGGAAGAAATATCCTAGACTCGAAGTTTGTGCAGCCCCGAGGAGAGCAGGGGGGGGGGTCTACATCAATATGGATGTGTAATTTTGCATATGTACATGCTTAGATATGCATATAACATGCTGGTGAACTTAGAATAGTCTGTTATTGTTAAATAATGTTTGAGTATGACTAAAGGATGGATTATGTATTATGTGAATGTTGTTGTTGTTTATAATTTCCATCGAGGTGAAGACCCATGAGGATGGCAGGAATGGTGATCAAAATGATGAAGGGGGAAGTCTGTGAGCTCTTACAAATATCAGTTATTCGGACAACAACAACAAGTAGGTTGGTAACAACCAGGCAGGTATGCATTTAGTTTCTGTTGATGCATACATGTTGAAGGGGATTGAGGTAAGGATTCCTTGAGTTAATTTTCAGTATTTAAATTGATATGTAAAGGTCAAAGGCCTAGAGTGTGTAAGTGTTGTTGATGCTAGAATGCACTTAGATAAAATGTCAGTTGCATATTATGTTATGATTGGTTATGGGATCATAACCAGGTTAATTCAGGAGACATACTCCTTATATAACAATGAATACCCATAGATCCATGAGTGACCACCCAAGAGGTTGGAGGTATCACTTGAATCTATGATGGTAAGGTAAAAGAAGGACTTTCAGTTAATTCTATGCAGCTAGAAAAAGAGAAGAGAAGAGTACAAGAAAACCTCAAATACTAAAGTATTCTGTTGGGAAAGGGTTGAAGAAGTTCAGTCCCGAATAGTAACTAGATGTTGAAGAATCTAGAGTCTATAAAATAACTTAGTGTGGAATTTGATTCATCCAAGTACGAGATTGGGTTAGTTGGACCCAGGAAATTAACAAAAGCTAAAGGTTGATATCAGCTTAGTTTGGGACTATAAATGCAAAGGCAACCAAGAGTGATTTGGATAGAAAGTGCTCAGGACAAAAATAGTCGTGTACAATGAATACAATGAGAGCACAAGAATATTCAAGAATCCGAGAAGAATTGAATACTTCTGGGATCAACAAGAAATTTTTTTATAGGGAGAAATAAGTTGCTGCAATTTTGTGGCAGCAAGTATGTTATGGTTTGTTGGGTCGGTCAGAGGAAAGAATGCTTGCATTTTTGCAAGTGTTGTTGGTGATGTTGTTGCATAAGGAGGGAAGAAACAAAGAGCTGAAGTGTTGGTTATAAGTTTGATAAAAGAAGCATGAAAGCTTCTACTGGCATCAGACATTTAGGTAGTATAAAATTTATTAATGGCAGTCATGCAGGTATGAGTTTTTATTACTCTTTTTGCATAATTGTTGAAAGGAAATTTAGGTAAGAATTTCCTCAGCCAGAGTTATTATATAAAATCACATGATTATATTATTGAGTGCATACCACTGGATGTGGTAAAGGGTCGGAGGCCTGTATTAATTCAATTTTTTTTAGCTTCTAAATGCACACAATGACATAGTAGAATGTCATGTTAATTTGGTTATGGGGTAATAGCCAAAGAATTAAAAGATAAGAACTTGTTATAGGAATGAATGCCAGTAAGCTAGCCATGTATGAGACCAGGACATGGTTGGATATGGAAAGGTATGGATACGGAAAGGTTATGAGCCACACAGGTACTAAAATCTTTCTACCTCTAAATAAAACTTGGACTGCAACCTTTTTGCTAACACTAATGAATACCACATAATTATATTCTTGGTGTAGTGTTTGGGTCAAAAAGGAAGGCATCCAATTAATTGAGAAGACAATAGGAAGTGTGTGGAGAATGTGTCAACACATTGGCCAGAATTCCAACTCATGGATGGTGAGATACATGACTAAGATAAAGAGCATTATGTAATCCAATGCAAGGTGCATTGATTAATTATACATTGAGAATTGCACTCATGCATAGTAAGTGATAGAATTGTATACTAAATGCAATGGCTGAATGTGTTTTGTAAGTACATGCATATATATTATTGCATGGAAATAATTATACTAATGGTTGAAATGTTGCTAACTCATGAAGTTGAGAACATTTTAGGAACTGTTAAACATTTCAAGACAGGTAGTCACAGGAATAGAGACTACAGAAAATTTTATGTTCAGAAAATTGAAATAATAAACTTATTGTTATTAATCATGAACATGCATATGCATACAATGATGAGTCATTCTATTTGGTTAAATTATTTGGTAATTGTGATTGAATTGCTAGGTGTAGGCAATTCTAAGATCATTGCATAAGGTGTTGTACATGTTGAATTGTGATGTACATAAAATACTAACAATTTGTTGGCTGTATGCAAGATGAAGCATTACAGGAAAAATGGTATGCAGTTTGGTGCCTGTGGAAAACCACAAGGATGGCTACATTCACAATATGGCAACAACCAAGATGGATTATGAAATAGAATTTCATGTTTTGGGGAAAAAGTTGAATTCCCTTTGAACTAAGTTTGAGTTTCTAAATAAAATATTTTATGTTTTCTCATGATATATGCATGTGGATGATGCAGATGAGATGATGTTGATTAAAGTTGGAATGTTGACTACAAAGAGTAGCTTGGGGAAGACGTCGATTGGAGACAACAGATCTTACCTTCTGGATCCCCAGTGTATCTGAGTGTGCGTACACTTCTCCTTGGGTTGGCTTGGAGAAGGCTGGAGCCCTTAAGGGAGAAGTGTGGGGATAGGTTCTCGGTATGACGCTTAGAAGGTACCTGGAGACCTTTGAGGGTAGTTGGAACTCCGGGAGCCACGGTGCTCTGAGACTTCCTGATTCGGCCTGTTGCTGAAGCCCAAGGAAAGGGAGGTGTAGCAACCGATGGATTGTGTGACAGTGAAGGTGTACATTCCTGGGGTGGGACAGTCATGTGGGGAAGGAGAGACCGTTGGTTGGAGTGCTTTTGAGGTTTGGTACCTTGGTCTAGACCATGTTGATATGGAAGTATTCTCAATCAAAACATAAGTATCACTTCTCTATTTATTGTATGTTAAGTATCTTGTATACAAGTTATAATGTTATTAGAATTGCTTGTATATACATATATATACATTGCATATATGCTTGCATTACCTGCATCCATGAATGTACATAATGTGTTTCATGTTTCATTGATTAAGAAATATATACATGATGCTAATCATGTTATTGATTGGAATGTGATTCAGGTGGAGCAAGAAGGTGTCTTGCATGTGCATCCGATGCTCATATTGGACCAGAAGAGCAAGCAACTCTCGAATCAAGCCATAGGGATTGTAAAGGTCCAGTGGACCTAGTAAGGTCCTAAGGACGCAACATGGAAGCATGAAGATGCTATGTGGGCAGAATACCCTCATCTTTTTTAATATTTTGGAAATCTTGTTGATGTTGTGTGAAATTTGCATTGAGGACAATGCAAAAATAAGGGGAGGGGATTGTAATATCCCCAAGGACGAGCCCTAGTTGTATTTATAAATTGCAAACATGTTTTATAGGCTAGTGAGTCGAGTGTTTATAAGCTGGTGGGCTTGTGTGTTTATTAGGCCAGAGAGCCTAGGTGTTAAAGGCTAGGAGCTTGATTTTGTATATGTAATTATGTAGACCATTAATAAAATATAAACATTGTTGTGTGTCGACCGACCACGAAGAAAGAGTGATGGGGTACTAAGCTTCCACAAGGTTGGGTAAGGGAGTAGGCTAAGTGTGTGGGCCTAGGGGCTTACCTCTAAAGGGGATAATCATTTATTATTATTTCCTAAAGGCTAAGGTAGACAATTGACCAAGTGTTGTCCTAAGTTCTTTGAAAATGAACGTGTGCAAAAGGGAATGCATGCAACTCTAGGAAGACAAGTGTCGACCTGGGTGCATGCAGTTAAAAGCTGAAGCATCAGCTGTGTTGGGGGTTCACGGGTCATTCTTCCATCCTTTGCTTGAGTTCGATGGGATGCCCGTCTGAACCCGTTTTGCCTCTGCACTCAACCTCTCCATTCTGTTCTCCGGTCACTCATCCTGAACTCAGGGAGAACCGTGGAATGATCCACAATCTGAACCTGAATCTGGGATGTTCGACCTCTGCATTGTTTCCTGGTCACGTACCCTGAAACCCGTGGGAAAACCGAGTTATCCCGTTTGTATCCTGTGAAGTCCGAGTATCGCGTATTTTTCTGAACCGTGTGGCGTCATAACTGTGGGTTGTTGTGGCCACGCAGTTCCTTGATTGAGGGTGGATTGCTACCGTTGGTTGTTTCTTACCGAGTCATGTTGTGTCTTAGTGTGGACTGTTTCCATTTTTGGATGTCCATACCCAATTTTCGGTTGCTACTGTCATCCCTGTGTGAATGAGTGTTGAACCGTTGATGTTGTCCTCACCTAGTTGGAGTTGAGTCGAGGAGTGTGCTGAAGAAGTGGGTTGTTAGGCCCGTGGTAGAAGAGGCAAGTTTTCAAGCCTGTAAGAAACTCTCTCCAGGTGAGAGAGTCTGCTGGGAAGTGGTTTTCTCCCAGAGAGAGTCCAGCACCAGCTACAAAGCTATGAGAATTCCTTATCTAGCATGTTACCAAGACCCTGAGAGGGAGGTGAAGCAATCAATGGACTGTGTTTGTGAAGGTGTATACTCCCAGGTGGAAAAAACACATGGGGAATGAAAGTCTGTGAGTAGTGGGCATAAGAAGGCTCCTGGAGAGAATCCTTCCAGTTGCTTTGTGCAGTTTCTTGTAACCTCAACCTAGTTTAGGATTCCCTTGCCCTGGGTGGAGCTTAGTCCTAGATCGGGGGTGACCCACTGCTGAGCGTGATGAGAAACGTGGTCTATGGCTAGGAGGTTTGTGGAAGGTCTGCACGTAGTTGGTGGATTTTCTCTAGCTAAAAGATAAGTATCAATCTGTGCTTAATTTATATGTTATGCATGTTTGTGCTACTGATGCTTGAATGTTATCATGTGTTCCGTTGCATGTATGAATTGTTGTTAATATTGTTTGAATCTGAATGGCAACAATAACTCTATGTTAAAATGTGTTAATTTGATTTGATGCATATTATATTTATATGTGAATGTTTTGCAATGGTAGCATTACCTAGTCTCTATGGAGGGTCGGGGATGTTACAGTTCGGTATCAGAGCTTTAAAGGCTAAGTTAAGGTTGTGTTAGTGGCATTGCCCGACCTGTTGGTGGTTGGGGATGTTACAAATTGGTATCAGAGCTAAGTCAGAGCTGAGTAGTGGCATTTACCATGTTGGTTTATGGTTGGGGATGTTACAATCTGCCTTTACATGAACATGGAAGGAGTCCTCTCGGAGGTAGTAACAATGTCATACTAGGACAATGAATGGATCCAAACAATGGAATATGAACATATCTCTTTCAGGTGCAAGAAATGCCATGTCCATGGGAATCTGTTTCAATATTCCCCTCTAAATGTAAAGCATAATGACACTAAAAATCAAGAAGGAACAAATGTGGAAGGATTCACCAAAATTCAAGGAAAATAAAAGGTGGGGAGAAGAAAATATAACTAGTTAGTCAGGGAAGAAAGACACAACAAAACCAGGTTTAATACCTTGGAGGAGAACAACTTAGAAAATGAAGAGCAAAACTGTCAAGATTTGCAGAAAAGGAAATTTAAACATAGACTGGGAACCACTGACAAACAAAACATTCCATATCCAAAAGGTAAACAAGTGGAGAAAAAAGAAACGAAGCTAGAGATGCAGGACCGAGAGAATAAGGACTTAGATCAAGGAGGTCAAACCCAAGACTATCAAGAAATGGAAACGGAAAAAGTGGAACAAAATACCAGGTCCCAAAAGCAAGACCAAGGAGGGCAAGAAATAAAGGAGAGAAATACAGATCAACCTTCCAATATTCAAGAATATTCTTAGGATGGAAAGGGTCAAGAGATAGGGTTAGGGATCTTAGAAATCACTTTGGGCAACTTCAGGGTAAAACCCAATCCCCCGAAGATTCTTAAAAAAATCTCCAGTGAGGAAAAAAGGAGGGGAAGAAAACCATATAGACAGGTAATCAAAGAAACAGGAGCCCACCTGGTGGATTTAGATCAAATGGTGGGCCTCCTAGAAAGATATTTCCAAACCCCCAAAAAGTGATGTAATGAAGCTCATATCATGGAATGTGTGTGGTATGAATGCCCCATACAAACATAGAATGGCCAAAAAAATAATTATGCAGGAAAAAGTAGAGGTAGTTATGATCCAGGAAACAAAATGTGATGAGGCAATGATCAAAATTGCAAAGAAACTTTGGAGAGGTTGTGAATTTGAGGCAATGGACTCATAGGGCGCTTCTGGTGGAATGGAAATTTTATGGGATCCCGGTAAGTGGATTTTGGAGATGCTCTCCACCCTTCCAAGGATTCTCACGATGAGCTTCATTGAGATTGGATCTCAAAACCAAGGCTTCCTCTCGAATTCCTATGGTCCTCACACCCCTCAGCTAAAGTGAGGATTTCTAGATTCCCTCAACCATCCTAGGGCACTCTTACAAGGCCACCATTGGGTCATTGAGAGAGATTTTAATATGATCGAGTTGCGCTCTGGGAGAAGAAAGGTGGGATAAGACATTTAGAGGGGGAAAGTGTGGCTTTCCACAAATGGATAAAGAACCATAGACTTATTTATATCTAGACCAACAACAGACCTTTTACCCGGAGTAACATAAGGAGGGGGGGGAATATCTGTTAGGATTGATATATTCTTAACGTCAGAAACCCTGTTTTAGGGTGAACAATAAATTTTTATGAAATTCATCCCTTTTTATGGCTCAAACCACTATTCGACGAGCCTCTCCTAGGAGGAGAAAAATTCCCCCTGCCCTAAGCCTTTTCGTTTCAAAAAATTATGGATGGAGCATCCAGAATTTTTGTAGAATATTGAAACCCGGTGGTTTGAAAACCCAGGCTTGTATGGCACCAAAATGTACCAAGTTCAACATAAATTGAAACACGCCAAGCTCTGGATTAAGAAGTGGAACAAGGAAGTGTTTGGGAACATTTTTTAGGAAAATAAATGTCTGGAATCAGAAACGACAATTATTCAATTGGAAGCTACAACAAGAGACTAGAAAAAGGAAGCCATAAATAGGGAGGAGCAACTCAGGCTTGAGCTAGATCAAAGGGACAAACATGAAGAGATCCTATGGCACCAAAAATACCAAGTCAGGTGGCTGAAAGAAGGAGACAAGAACATAAAGTTTCTTCATAACTCCTTGCTTCAACAAAGGAAACAAAACATGATTGCTTCCTTAACCAGAACCTAGAGGGAAATATTGGAATATGTTGATGATATAGAAATGGAACTTGTAAACCATTTCCAATCTTTGTTAACAAAACCTGGAGGGAGCAGAGAATAGGCCATCCAAAAGATCACATGATGTATTCCACAACTAGTCTCACCAGAACATAATATATTTTTTATGAGTCCAACCTCCTTAGAGGAAGTGGGGAGGACAATAATGGGCATGAAGCCAAGAAAATCCCCTGGGTGGGATGGATTCACAAGTGATTTTTTCCATAAATGTTGTAAAATTATAGGGAACGACATATGGGTAGTTGTTGAAGAATCAATGTCCTCTAAGACCATTCTTAGAGCCTTCAATGCTACCTTCATATCCCTAATCCAAAAGGATAAAGAGGTGAACACTGCTGAGAAATTTATACCTATAGCCTTATGCAATGTTATCTATAAGATAATTCCTAAACTCATTGCAAATAGGTTGAAGACCCTCCTCAAAAATATTATCTTCTTGGAACAGGGAGGGTTTGTGGAAGGAATACAAATTCTGGATGGGATCATAATCGCCCATGAAACTGTTCACTCCATGCAAAAGCCCAAGAAGGAGGGTATGATAATTAAATTGGATATGTCAAAGGCTTACAATCGTATCATTTGGGGATACCTCCAAAAGATGTTGGAAGCATTTGGATTTGCTGAGGATTGGATCCAATGAATATATGGGCTAATATCGACATCCTTCTTGTCAATCCCAACAAATGGCTCCCCCTCAAAAAACTTCAACCCCTAGAGAGGAATCAGATAGGGGGATCCTCTCTCCCCTTACATCTACATTATCCTAGCAGAATGTTTGGGGAGACTAATCCAAAAGGTCGTGGATGAAAAGAAATTACAAGGGATCAAAATCCAAGAATATGTGGATCCAGTTTCCTAGCTCCGGTTCGTTGATGACAACCTCCTCATGGGCTCACCCAAGGTGAAGGAGGCCAAAACAATCAAGATAATATTGGAATTATACAAAGAGGCATTAGGTACAGTTATAAACATGTCTAAATCTCAAATTGTTTTCTTTAATATGCATGTCAATGTCCAAAGAAACATAGCTTTGATCCTTGTTTTCCTAAAATCCATCCTCCCTTCTAAATATCTGGGATCCTTGCTAATAGACAAAGCGATTAGGAATACCTCTCGGTAAGAGTTGCTGGGAAAATTAGAAGCCAATTTAAACAATTGGACGCACCGATTCCTCACCCTCCCTAGGAGAATCCTCCTAATCAAATCCGTCTCGAGTTCCATGCCTCTCTACCTTTTCTCAGTTCTGGTTGCGCCTAAAGGAATCCTCAAAAAAATCAGAACCCTTCAATGACCCTTCCTATGGGGAGGGGAAACAAAGGAAAATAAGTGGGTTGTGATAGCTTTGGATAAACTATGTAAGCCCAAGTCCCATGGTGGGGTGGGCATCTGAGATCTTCCAGCTGTTGGTCAAGCCTTAGCTACCAAACTCTAGTGGTGATGGGTCAAGCACCCAAATGCTTTATGGGCCAAGATATGGAAGAAAAGGTATGCACCTAATGTGGAGTTGCAAGACCTCATATGAATGGATGGATCATGCTCTGGATCCATCATATGGAATAATGCTTGGTATAACATAGAGCTGGTCCAAAAAGATAGTTTCTGGGAGATCCATGACAAAAGGTTGGCCCTTTTTTGGGATGATGTTTGGGAAAAACTGCCATCTTTGGCTGGAAAATATGGTGTGACCCTAGTAAGAGACACCCTAATTAAAAGAGGATGGACCCAAGTCTACCAGTATTGGAAGGAGTTGGGAAAACCAGAGTTGGAACATGAAAGATATTGGAGAGACTTGACAGATTGGCCAATGCATTTAAGTGTGGAAGTCAAGCAAAGCATGGAAGAGGAGCTTTCTCTCCGACAAATCAGAGTCAGAAATGGCCTAGATATAATTCATTGGGGTAGAAAAGGAGAAGGTAAGTTCAAATTCAGATATGCTTACTTGAAAGAAGTATACCCGACAAACACAAAAAAACAAAAAGATTGGCATCGCATATGGCAGCCGAGGATTTGGCCTAAAATCTCAACCTTTGTGTGGCTAGTTCTAACGAGGAAAGTATTGACCTAGGATAAGATTATATAGATTATTTTTTGAGAATGGAATGTAGGCGAAGATATAACAATGAAATACACATAAATATTTCAAGAAACAAAGAGATACAATAATACATAATTTCTATTAATGAGAAAAATGTACAAAAACTGTAAAAATACAGAGTGAATGAACTCACTAGAATGGTGATAGCTTATCTATGAGAAGAGATGTGACGGATATGCTCATTCTCAATAAGATGAAGTTTATAATGAGGCTCCAAAGTCCTTTCTAACATAAATAAAATCCAAAACTCTAACCTTGAAAGATGAAACGCCAAAAGGTTTGCGGACCCTGATGGGGATAGTTGATACGTCAACTTGCAGAGGGCGTAACTTTTGCATACAATATTCATTTGGGGAACATGATAGATCATTGGAAAGGTATGTATGAGAAGAAAACATTACAAATGGGTCCAAGCAAGAGCCTCTATACATTTAATGGCCCCCCAAATATAAAAAAAAATGTCGTTTAGGGCCTCAAAAATAGCCCCGGAAGTTTGGGACTCAGAAAACTATAAAAAAACTCCAAAGGTGGGAAACTGTATTTTGAGCCAATGGAATAGGTGGGTGGCCACCGATATCCACTTGGATCATTCCTACCCCCTTAGGAAGAAATGGTATCCATTGCATCAAGTTCATAGGGAAGCTTTTGCTAAATTTGAACCTTGGTGAGTTGCTTGCCTCGCTGCAGAAGTTGTCTTGCTTAGCTTGTTGAAGGTTGTTATGAACCTATTGCTGGAGGGGTTTGATCCATTCAACCAATCTAGCTGCATGATATGCTCAAGCGTGGGAGGAATCTGTCGAGGAAGATGAAGCATGAGGAGTATGAAGGGCTCTATTATAACTTTTCTTGATTGGGTAGTGTGGATGCACCCCCATAGGTGAAGAAAAAATATTTTTGTGCTCTTCTACAATCTGCTATTGTTGAATAGAAAGATCTTAGGGTGAGGTTGTAGTGGTTGCAATGTCCTTCTATTCTCCTTTTGACCAGATCGTGAAGATGCTAAACTTTGCGGTATGAGAGATTACTTTGCGGCACTATTTTGTCGGGAAAGTAGTTAGAACTACCTCTATTATCCTGTAGAGATGAGCCCCTTGAGTAACAATGTCGCTACAGGGTCAAGGATCACAAAAAACATGATGCTTCCACATATATGGCTTTACTAACATAACATCACAGACTTCTAGTGGGGAAACATCACACAGTACCTCATCCTTGAAGGGATTGATGTCGTAGGACAGGTGACACTGCTGGTTGACATGAAGATATCGACCCTAGCGAAGCGACCCGATGTTGTATGGTTACAAGTGTGGTGTTGTCGGAAAATATAACTGCTTGACGACCTCTACTGATATTAGGTTCTTCTGGCTTCCGCCATGAACAATAAAATGCAATGGGGCCCCCTTCACCCACATCTATGAATGGAAGAGGAGTTGCCCCTCCTCGGGATCCTCCAATTCTTATGGTTGGATTATTGCGGTCACGACAATAACAGTGGGTTCTACATCAATGATCTGTCTCCTTTTATTATTTTTTGAATCAGAGTTTGACTCGAGGATCGGATCTATTTCTTTGAGCTTGGCTACCAATGATTGTTTCGAGCGACATTCATCGGTGTTGTGCCAAGAGATTTTGTGGAAGTCGCACCACTTCCCAATGTCCTTCTTCGTCTTCCCATTGCTCTTATTTTCCCATGGCTTGGACTGGTTGTATTAAGGTTGGTTGTTATATGATTTAGGTTTGTCTTTACCGTACTTCGACCGTTTCATATTTGCAAACCCAAACTCTCGCTTATTCTGCTACTTAAATTTTTGTTCGATCTTGACGACATATCGATAAGCGGTTCCCAATGATGAGATGTCGAGAAACTCCATTTTAGTTTGGATATACCTGTGCATAGCCCCACGGTATTTAAGAACTAGATGTCACTCAAAGTCTTTGATATCCAACTTGGTGCGCAAGGTATGGAAGGTATTTGTGAACTCCGAAACTTTTTGGCCCAACTCTTGACAGAACTTGGTCCATCTCATGTATTGCTCATCATAGTTTCCAATAGGGTAATATTGTCCCTTGAATGCATTCATAAAAATATCCCAAGTGGGCTCGGCCCCAAATATTCCAGATTCCTCTATGGATTTTTTCTCTCGGTAAGTTTCCCACCAATGTTTGACATGTAGAACAACCTTAAGGAGTGCAAAGGTGATATTTTCTATATTGAAAAAATTGTGGACATAGAAACAACCTTCTAGCAGATTTAACCACTTTTCCAAAGCATCTACATATATTTGACCTTCAAACATAGGAATATAAAAATTAACTTGTACCTTGAAAGGGGTGGCACCTTCCAAAGTGGCTTCTTGATGAAGACATGCTTGTTGTTATTGGCAGTTGTCGAAGGATTTGGGAAAAAATCCCCATCATTTCATCCCTCTGTCACGTGAGGGCTTCCTCGAGAAACCAATTAATAGAATCTTATTCTCTCATGTCTCTATTTTCTTTAGCCATGGGATGCCACTTGGGATGGCGATAGCGGTTGTAATCTTGAGAAACTATCTCGAGACCCAACTCTGTATATATTTACCTCGTCGGGGACATGCACTAAGAAATGACAAGAAACCTACTCTAATACCACTAATCCGGATTATTTTTTTAGAACGAAATGTAGGCGGAGATATAACAATGAAATACACATAAATATTGCAAGAAATAGAGAGATACAATAATACATAAATTCTATTAATGAGAAAAATGTACAAAAACTGTAAAAATACAGAGTGAATGAACTCGCTAGAATGGTGGCAACTTATCTCCGAGAAGCGATGTGATGGCTATGCTCATTTACAAGAAGATTATGTTTACAATGAGGCTCCAAAGGCCTTTTTAACATAAATAAAATCCAATCTTGGGAGATATTCCCAGGAATTGTTATTTGGAATTTATGGAAGGAATGGAACATAAGAATATTCAAACATAAGTCCTTCCCTACTCAAAAAATTTGGGTCAGAATCCAAGAAAATGTGCAAGAATCCATAGTGTTTGGTACATGGTCGGTAGAAGATCATATCTTGTCAGCTGAGGAGGAAATCATCTTCGCATAATGAAGACTCGATAGGGCGTATCAACAAGAAATCAAAGTCCCCGTACACAGTAGGAATCACCCCCACCAAGTTTGGAAGCCACATGAGGAAGGAGTTATCAAACTGAACTTTGATGGAGCGTCAAAAGACAATCTAGGGAAATCAAGGGCAGGAGGGATTTTGAGAGATTCTAAGGGTAATATATTGGCCATGTTCTCTAGAAAAATTGGGTACAATACAAATAATGGAGCAGAACTGGAAGGACTCCTCAGAGGTCTAGCCATGGCTAGAGAGAGGAAGATTAGAATCTTGGTAGTAGAAGGTGACTCTCTCCTAATAATATCAACTCTTAAGCAGTTGATTGATGGATCAGACCCAAAAAATCTCTCTTCAAATTGGATACTTTCTCATGGTTGGGATCTAGTTTTCGATATAATAAAGAGATTCCCGATGATTATTCCAAACTAGGTGCATTGAAGTGCAAATTCAGTGGAAGATTACTTGACTAACCTTGACATCCAACAACTGTACCATCTAACGACATGGAGGATTGGGGACCCCACTAACCTTCCCTTCTGGAAGGAGGCCACAAAGCTCAATCATGTAGACACTAGGTCCCTAGATCAAGTGCTAGAAGTTGGGGCCAAACCAACCACATGGAGGCATAACAAGACATCCAAGACAACTGGAGATCCGAAAGAAGGGGTAAGTGGTCTGGTCATGCAAGGAGTGATTTATGATGGGCTTGTCGATATGCATGTTGACGACACCCACCATAATGATTGAGAGGATGTGGGTTCATGCAAGGACTTGGTCAAGACAAGTGGGTTCATTAGAGTGCGAGGGGAATCCTCGTCACCAAGTGCACGTGAGTCTCAATCAAGAGAATCGACATCAAGTACAAGACAACAATTGTAACAAAATGTGCAACATGAAGTTTAGTTAGGGTATTCAGAGTAGGGGTACCACGAGGAAAAATATCCCTAGAATGAAGCCTCGAGAAGAAATCATGAAAATACCTTGCCTGGTCGTAGTTGATATGCGGTGTTATAACAAGGGTTATTACCAAGGTTTTGGCTCAATTTTAGAAAAAATGAGCATAATAGAACAAATTAGTTGGAAGTAAGAGCCTGAAGTTCAAGGCATTTGGGACTGGTTGTGGAGGTGGTAGTTTGCAAAGGCCATCCAGTGGCGCCTTTCTCCTGGAAAAATAGAAGGGGACACCACATGGGACTAGGTATTGGGTAGACTTTACAACATTTTGTGGTTCCTAGCCAGAGAAGAAGAATGAGGAGCATAAGTTCGGGAGTAAGGTGGCGGCTCCAACTAGAAAGAATCAATAAGGAATTAGGTTGGGTGTTGGTCGTTCTTAGCAACAGCCAAAGGATGGCCAAAAAATGTGTGAGGGAGTCTATTCAGAAGGGGAAACAAAAGGATACCTCCCCTCCCTAAGGTCCGGTCAATCGTACCAGAGTGGCAAGATCAGCTTGGATGGCTAGGATGAAATTCAAGAATCTCTGCTCGGATGCAGAGAAGAAGACAGTGACATAGATAGAGGAAGAGGTCAAGCGCCATCATTAGTCAACCTTCAACACAGAAATTGTCATAGAAGTCAAAGCCCAGGTCTAGGATCTGAAGTTTACAAGAACCATGGAAACAAAGTACTTTAAGTTGGTTGAAACCTATTGGATTGTTAATGCGATGGTGGCTCAGGCGGTTGAGAAAGTCAAAATAGATAACGATAATACCCTCCCGGAAATCAAGTTGTTGGAATGAAAATTCAACCTCTTCTGTCATTCTCAGTTTTTCATCAAACTCTGGGTCAGAAATGAGATTTAAAACTAGGACAACTCCCCGAGCACGTCTAGGAATCCAAGCTTCCCAGGGTCATGCGAGTGCCCCATTCAAGTAGAGAACGAAGAATCGCCTCATGTGGCTTTGGGGACGTCAAGAAGGTGGAGGAGCATCTTGACACTCCAAAAAAATCAGGAGTCTGGATCCTCGAGTTCCATTCTTCTCTTTTTTTTCTTTATTGATTTCTCTTTTGGTTGGGTCTAGCTGGTTCAGTCATGGTCCGTATGTCTTCAGAAGTTCAAACTAGTTTCATTTTAAGCTAATTATGTATATGGTCAGTCTGTTTTTTTAAAATGTTTTATCCAATAGTGGGGTTTGAACACATTGCCTATGATGGTGAGGGTTATGGTTTCCATTTTGGTAGACCCTCCTCGGACTCTCATTTTGATGCCTTGATGGCTGCTAATTCTAGCTAATAGTCTATGAACTTTTAGTTTTGGCCAGACCCCATTAGCTTGTCTATTCTTTACTGTTTATATATAAAAATATAAAGACTTTGATTTTAGTTTACAAAAAAATAAAATAATAATTGCATTATATTAAAATTTCCATAATAGTCACGTAAAGAAATTCCACAATATTAACTATAATTGTAACATGGGAAAAAATTCCATAATACCAAAAATATTATGTTTTTTTACAACCATTTTAAAATATATTTATACATTTATTGTAATTAAATTAAAATAATAATTTTAAAACCATTTTTAAATATATTTATGAATCTATTGTAATTGTTTTTGAGTTTTTAAAATGTTTATTTCTTTATTTGTAATTGTTTTTGAGTTTTTAAAATGTTTATTTATTAATTTTGTGTATTTAATTAAATAATAATGTTTTTTCCACATAATTTATATTTTTTTTTGAGCTGCTTCATCTCACTTGGGTGGATTTGTAATTATTTGAGTAAGTATACATTTACAAGTAACATAAAATATTTCTCGTGCATCTTGTAGTAATCACTTCATCATTTCTATAATTTTCATAAGTTGTTGAAAAGAAAAACTTTTCATAGACGAAGAGTGATATTGTCTAGTAATTTTTAAATATTGCAATGATAATATATTAAGTAGTTTGATCAAATATTAAGCATGGAACGATTATATAACAACGGATTATCTAAGTCACATAAATGAATTTCATAATATATTACTTACATTATTTTAATTTTTTTCATGTAAATCTTTTCCATAATGACATGTAATTATTGTTATTATTATTATTATTTAATAAGAACTAAGAGATTTTAATTATCAAAAAAGGGTATGACCGAAATCACTGAAGAGTTACAAAGTCTTTTAAAATTTGATTCAATACCGGGCCTCAATTAAATCACTACTACAAGCTACTACTGCTTATTTCAAATACTTAAATGAAAACTTCACTTAGAACAACTTTACTGAATACACTCAGAAAAAGGCTATGAGGATATAAGTTAAGACACGTTGCATCTAAATTAACATGTTGGGGAAGAGCTCACCTTTTTTACTAAATTGCGGGCTTGACTTCTTGTTACCATTGATTGTGTTGTGACATGTGGTTTCTTCTTCTTTCCAACTACCATTCAAAATTCATCTGTAGATGTTGAGGTAGTTGTGATGCCTATATTTCCTAGATTGTCTTGATCTAGATCTTCTATTTTTTCTTGATTTGATACCTCAGTATCATCGGCCTGATCTGCCCAGCTAGCTGATGGTTGAGGAGAAGACTGGATTCAAAGTCCCTCATCTGAAACCCGAGGGGAGGATGTCTTTTTCTCCGACTTCTGAATAGATTCTTGGCTTGTGTCTTGAGATAACAGAGTTGGATGAAGAGGAGAATCTGACCGAGGCATATTTTCATTGACTTGAGGAGGTTGTTTGCATTCCTTTTAGATTACTTGATGGTCATCATTAGATCCCACCCACCAATTGCATTTCCAAAGCTTTCTATTCTTCCTAGGCCCTTTGGGACAATGGGTTGCAAGATGACCTATTTCAAAACAATATATGCAACGCAAGGAAACTCTCTCATAGTCAATTTTTTGAGACCAAGAACATTTTTTACCAGTAAGAATAACTTCAGCTGGGAAACCTTTACTAAAGTCCATTTCCACGCAGATACAGGCAAAAGTGGAAGTGATGTGCCTCGTAGTTTCACGACTTGCAAAGTGGAACTTTCCCAAGCCAAACCGATGGCTTCAAGAGATGGTAAAACCAAAAATTCAAGGGAAGATTGGAAAGTTTCACCCAAACAAGAGCCGAAGAGAGAATGTCAATAGTAGGATTAAAAGAAGGAGTCAAGGGTTTCATGCAGAAACCTAAGTTTCCCTAAAGCCACAGACCTAAGTTGAGAATCAAATCTCAATCTTCCTCAATGTCGAACTCTACAATGAAGAATCTTTTGGCACACGAATGAATGAAATATTGTTGTTGCATGATAGGGATCCAGGTAGCCGAGATCCAACTATTGAGATCAACTAACTTCTGCCAAAAACCATTGAAGCGACAGACCAAACTCATGGATCTGTAATATTCTTCCTCTTCCTCATCATCTTGACCCATGGTAATGACAAGGGAAGGGGATTCCTGAACCAAAAGAGACGAAGAAGGAGAAGAGACTCGTTGAACAACATCCCCAAAAGAGGCACCATGCTGCGAAACAAAAATTGGCATAGACACATAGATGGATAGAATGTCCCCACTAACTGGGGCACCCACAGAAATGGACAATGTCGTCGCCATGGCCGACGAAGAAGAGAGAGTCATGGGTTGCAAGCCCAAGTCACACAGAGGCAACGAGCAATCAAGGTTAAACCCTAGCCGTCGCGTACAAGGGAAAGAGTGACTCCATTATTATTATTATTATTGTTGTTGTTGTTGTTGTTGTTATTTATTGGAATAAATTTCATTCATTTCAATTATATTATTCGTAATTACATTATATTAAAATTCTATAATATTTGTGCAAAGGAATTCAACAATATTAACTATATTTGTAATATGGGAGAAAATTCCATAATACCAAAAATATTATATTAGTATACTTGTAATGTAGGGATTTTTATTTATTGGATGAAATTTCAAATTTTTATTTATGAGGTGAAATTCCAAGAAAAGCATAGTAAAAGGTAATAATTTCATAGAGAATTTTGAACCACATAAATGAATGAATATGGGAAGAAATCCCATAATACCAAAAATATTATATGTTTTAAAACCATTTTAAAATATATTTATAAATCTATTGTAATTTTTAATTAAAATATTCATTTAAAAATATATTTATGATTTTGTTGTAATTGTTTTTGACCTTTTAAAATGTTTTTTTTTTTTATAATTTTTTTTCTTAATTTTGTTTATTTAATTAAATAATAAAGTTTTTCCACTTTATTTATATATTTTTGAGCTGCTTTGAGTAAATATACATTTACAAGTAATGCAAAATGTTTCTTGTGCATTTTTTAGTAAAAGATCCATCATTTCTATAAATTTTATAAACTGTTGAAAATAAATCTAAAACTTTTCATAGACAAAGAGTGACATTATCTAGTATTTCTTAAATATTGCAGCAACAACAAATTCAACTAATTTGATCAAATATTAAGCATGGAACAATTCTATGACAATGGATTATGTGGATCACATAAATGAATTTCATAATGTATTATTTTAATAATGTGTTACTTTATGTATTATTTATATTATATTAAGTTTTTTTCATGCAAATCCCTACCACAATGATATGCAATTATTATTATTGGAATAAATTTCATTTCAACTATATTATTCATAACTGTATTATATTAAAATTCTATAATATTGAAGTAAACGAATTCAACAATATTAAGTATATTTGTAACATGGAAAGAAATTTCAAAATACCAAAAATATGATATTAGTATCCATTTAGGGATTTTTATTTATTGGATGAAATTCTAAATTTTTATTTATCAAGTGAAATTCCAAGGAAAACATAGTAAAAAGTAATAATTTTATAAAGAGTATGTACCGTAATCTTTGAAAAATATTTTAGAGGACTTTCTCCAATAAATTATCGCTTATGTTTTTTCCACAGAAAATTTCAATTTATATTATTTAAAATATAAACTGTTCGGTTACAAAGATTCATCACCAACTAGCTCAAAAAAGTACTTCATATAGATACTCCAAGATCTATTCTATCTTCCCAAACATCATAATATATATGATATGGCTACTAAAGGCCCCCCCAACCCAAAACACTGAATTATCGCTTATTGCATCCAAAGAAAAAGGCGTGTCACTTTTGCTTCTAGTTCACGCTCCTATATGTCACTTTTGCTTCTAATTTCAGGAGAAAAGAAAAATAATTCAGTGGGCTTTCTCCAGTGAATGATCGCTTATTGCATCCAAAGGAAATATGTCTTAGTTGCTTCTAGTTCACGCTCTTGTATGTCACTCTTGAAGTACATATTGGTTTAATGCATGAAAGTATTATTAATTATTTAAATGGTTTATTAAATGTTAATTTAAATGGTTTGTTAAATATAAATATTAAATGGTTTGTTTGTTAAATGGTAAGTTAATTGTATTAAGTAAATGTGAAAAAGTAAACAAAAAAAAGTAATACATAAAGTACAATTTGATATATACAAGGGGCTTAATGTTGGTTATCTCGTTCTTCTATTTTAAGAAGATGACATATACCAACATCATTAAATTATGACGACCATGTGAAAGATGGATTGATCCATCAAATTCCAATAGTATGGAGCTTAATTATTTATAATTGCATTATATTAAAATTCAACAATATTAACTATATTTGCAACATGGGAGGAAATTTCATAATACCAAAAATATTGATGATGATGATGATTAACGTCCACTAAGACCTAATTGGTCTATCGAACCTTAAGAGGGTAAGTGATTACTTGTGATTCTTTAGAATTTTGTTTCTGTGCTCGAAAAGCATT
>JASDQU010100176.1:41525-54706 GCA_032191745.1 Picea mariana
AATATGTTCAAAGAGAAACTATACTTATGGAAGAACAACAAGATAAGGATTGCTACAAGTCAGACAATACACATGAAAGGATGAAGTACATCAACAACCCCTGGTAACAATTCATGTGGAAGTTATTATCAGAATCAATCTTGAAGAAACCTAGAAGAAGTAAAGACAGAAAGAAATCAACAATCAAGAGGAAATTGGAAAAATATTTGTGACACTTTGCAAAAGGCAATAACGATGCAGACGGAAGCATGGACTCTTCTAGATGGAGGGAGTCGATTATATTATCAAAAGAAGAACATGCATTCATGCATGAAGCAAGGATTAGGAGGGAGCTAATCCTAAATTATATGATCCATTGAAGATGATGAAGTATCTATCCATGGTAGCAACCATGAAAAGCAACACGTGTTCAGTGTGACTTCAGAAGAAGTCTTCTTCAAGAAACCTTAAAGTAATCCCTGGTTGTCCATCCACATCCATGATCCTATAATGAAAGAAAGAAGTTGGAATCTTCAGAGCATGGAATCTATAGAAAACTCCATGAACTCAAGAGCTAAAGAGAAACATGAGGAAGAACATGAAGATTCCAAGAGAGAAAGAAAAGACAGAACAACCAGTTAATGTATCGAGAATCACAAGACTACCAACCTGATATGAACTCACTAAAAGCAATCAAGCAAAGGAACTGAAAGTTGTGATGAAGAACAGTGTATGGAAGACTTGTGAATGAAAGCATTGCAAGATCCAGAACTAGAGGTTCTCCCAGATGGAGAGAGGAGACTATGATGATTGCTTGTAAACCAGACATACCTCTACATGAGCCAGTGTTTCGTCTGCAATATCCATAGGTTGGAGTTTACATGTAGAGCAACCTCAGAGGCTTTGAGGTATACCAAAAAGAGACCCTTGTATGCAGATGGAGGAAGATCTTGTACGGATTCAAACAACTTGGTGCAAAGCCTTCAATACATAGCAGAAGCACGGTGAAAAGATTTCTATAGCGGAGATATTGTATCAGAGTGGCTACTCAGAAATCCAGGATGATGGTTTGCTAATCCATGATAAACTCTCATAGATATGTTCCAGTTTGAGCCCTGCCACGATGTTATGAGCTAGCATGAAACAAAAGATGAATCCAACAATGATATACTACATTGATCAGAGCTATATAAAGCCTTCAGAGAAAACCAATGTTCCAGAAAGACCGAAGTACATTGAGATCAAGCATTACACTCTCCGTGATGAAGTCCAAAAAAGAGAAAGTGGTTCTCCAATATATATCTCCACAGATGAGCAGATAAGTAGACATTTTGGTGAAGCCTTTGTCCAAGATGAAAACTTTTGTGTACTCACGCTGGAGCTCATGGAGACGACTTCCTTATTGAAAAAGGAAGAGATGACTCCCAGATTGTGAGGGAGCATTGATGTGTTCTTGATTTATGGACAGTCATTTTTCAAGTTCGAAAAATGGTCCAGTATGAGCAGTTCCTTTCCAGTTCAGAAAGTGGTTTGAGATTCCTGACGGACAGGCATTTTCCAATTCGAAAAATGGTCCAGATCGAACGGTCATTTTCGTAATGAAAATGGTTCGATGGATTGTTGATGTACCATAGACAACGATTCCCCTTGTGGTTAACATAGGGAATGGTCTACGACAGTCTCTCTTCTTGGCAGTAACTCTTAGTAGTGGTCAAGAAGACTGGTCTGCTTCGCCGGACAATCATTCTTTCGAAGCTCACAGTTGTGAGCAGTTTCGAAGAATGGTCTATTTTGGAGGTTGGTGCAGGATAGTCATTTCCTTTGGAAATGGTCCGAACAATCATTCCCTAGGGCAGATTCATTCTCTCCAGGCTGCACTTTGTTTAGTGTCGGAGGAATGGCCCAGATAGGTGAATGGTCCAGGGTCAGCAATCAGGGACAGGGATTCCTTATAGGGCAGATTCATTCTCTCCAAGTTGCACTTTGTTTAGTGCCGAAGGAATGGCCCGGATAGGGAATGGTCCAGGCTCAGAAATTGGGACAGTTATTCTTCCTTGCTTGAGAAGAATAGTCTAGATAGCTCATCATTGATGTTTTACCTTCAAGGGCAGATGCTCTTCCAGATCTCACAGATGTGAGTGGAAGAATGGCCCAGATGACTCAGTTTATATCATAACAATGTTTTCTGTGTAGGTTGATATCAGATGATATGATTGTTATGGAGACGGTATGTCTGCAGACAGTAGATGTATACTATTGTGGTGGATGTGTTCCACTGATTGTAACTATATGTCACTGATCAAGTATCTGTGTGCTTGGTGTGGTAGTGTACCAGTGGATAGTAGTTGTGTACTACTATGGATAGACACAGTTGTGTTCTATTGAATAACATTGTTTTGATTGCCTTGAAGACTATCAGTAGTGTTAGAAAATGTTTAATCAACTAGATGGATGATCAATGGACAAAGATTTTCTAGACGAAAAATGGTCCAGGACATTTATTCTTCCAGGACATGTGTCCAGATTAGAAGAATGGTTCTTGTGTCACTCTGTGGAGTGAGTGACTTATCTAGTATCATGTCTGATTACTCAGATGGAGTATGGTTTCAAGAGATGATGCAGTTGATGACACTGATAGTGATGATGGTGCTCATGATCTAGTCATGAGATAGTCTATACGACTATGTTGATGCTACCGGGTGAATGGTATGTTTGTGCTCAAGACCATTACCTTCAATACCTCCCTAGCTAGGAGGGAGTGTTGATATTATGGTAGTTGTAGGAGGTATTTACCTCCACATGTAAACCTAACAAGAATAGAATATTCCAAGAAGCAAGAAGAAACCCTAATTAGTCGGCTAATAACCCTAGAAGACAAATCGGCTCAAGAGGATAGCTTGTATTAGGTTATTAGCCTCCAAGAGAAGAAGTCGGCTAAAGAAAATATTATATACTAAGTAAATAGGCACCCAGAATGAGAAGTCGACCCAGGTAGTTTGCCAGATTTAGTATAAATACAGGAGGTCAGTCTTCATTCTGGTGGGCATTCTTAGAACTGCAGAAGCAGCACTTGTGCGCACTATAGTTGACCAGTTTGTGCGCAAGTTTGGAGGAGAGTTGTCGTTGCAACTGCTGCAACTAGCAGATTTCGGTTTTGGCTTGGAATGTCTCTTGGTTATGGTTTGGACTCTCTAATCATCTCTTGCTTGGTGCGCTATCCTTGGAGAAAGGTGCGCCACCCTTTGTTTGGCTATCTAGCCTAGGGTTTGCTTCCGGAATGATTCTCTGTCAAGGTTAAGGTGTTCAGGGGTGGTTTCGACCTATGGTACAGGTGACAATAGTGATATTGTCTATGGTTAAACGAGCACATCCATCATATTCTAACAATATTAACAAATGATATAGTACATGGATAACGCACAATGGGGCAAGTTTACCTAAAGCATAATAGAAAAGCAAACAGGTCAAAGTTCACTTCCAACGAACTTCCCTTAGCATCTCTCAAAAGGAGAGTATTTAACTCTGAATTGTGTACTCGGCGGATCAAGAAGCTGTTCTCTAAAGGAATCAATGAAGGGCAAAGAAGAACCATTAAAAGCAGTGTCCCAACAAAGCTTCCACAAGATAAACAAAGCTATAATGTGGATACAAAGCCTTACGGATTTAAGATATTTTCATCAAATAAGATGCCATTAACAGACACAAAAGTCGATGCAATGTGAAAATGAGCTTCCACAATAGAAACAAACCATGCTCCAAAACCCAATCACCATAAGCCTGTTGCCTCTCAAATTGTCAAATATGAGAAAACAAAATTTATTCAAGGTGGCTTCATCCTTGATACAGTGATGACAGCTTGGGAAACTGTTGAATGGGCAAAGGAATTGGGACAGTGAGTGTTGCTTCTAAAGATCGATTTTGTTAAGGCATCCTTTATTTTCTTGTTATTTTTTATTTCTCAAGTCTCTATCACTAATATCGATCGTTAATTTGTTTGCCTTCAAGATAATAAGAGGTTATAAATTCAATTGATGCAATATCCACATTTTACAATCAGATAACATACAGAGCAAGTAGAATCTTATTTCAGCTTTGACCTTCATTGTGAAACAATTGTTTACACAAGCAATGCACTGTACATTTGCATATACAGAGGGAAGTGAACACTTTCAAAATTAATAGACAATTCTACACCTTCATCTGATGTGGTGAAACCAAAAAACTTGTCAGAAGAAAGACCAGAATGGAACTGATATTGATGTCTTTCCTTTCTATATATAGCACAACACTGTTTATTACAGCCTATTATTTGTAGGTGCTACAGATAAAAGAGAGCTTCTGGCTCTAGATTTTGAGCACAGTTTTGGGCATGAACATGTTTCTGAAATGAAGCTGCTGAAATGTCCCTCTCTTTAAGATTTCCAAGAGAATTGAAAATGATAGCCATCAAATAAAAAGCTTCTCCTGCTAATTCATGATACTGCATGGCACCACAAGCTTCTGCACATTAGTTATAAAATCCTTGACCATATTTTAAATCTAATAACATCCATTGTCATAAACATAATTAACTTCAAATCAAATGGTAGTATGCTTATACTTCTGCAAAATACACATCTGATCTCAAAATTGTGCTCACCTCTAATATTTCAAACTCCTCGGCAGCTTGCCGTAAAGGATCTAGAACAGTGTCTGGTTCTGAAGAAACTGTACAAGAAGTTAATGATGTTATATTGTTGTACACCAATTTTCTAAGATAATACAAACAGAAATATTCACACCTAGATCAACAAACCTGAAAAATCTGGGATTGCAAGATGGCACTTGGCAAGGGCAATATTTGCTCGAGCACGCAACTCCAGGCCACCATGACCAAGAATGATAGGCAAACTTTGATACAAAAGTGCCAATGCATGTTTTGCATGGCCAGCTCCAAGATTCATCCATAATTCTGCTAGAGTTAGCATGGCTGCAGCTTGAAGGAGGTCCAGGTTGAAAGACTGACATAAAGACAAACTTGCCAACACATAGGGCAAGCCTGAGATTGCATTTCCTGATTTCTGCAAGAACAAACATTAAAAACAGAAATACGTTATAGCCATATGTTTGTAAACAAGATAGAACAATAAAGACATTATATTAAAACATTCCCATAACACGGATTGCCAAACTTACCTTGTGGATCTCTGCAAGCAAAAGTAGAACACTTGTACTTTCAACTTGCATGTTGAATTTGTAACACATACAGAAGAGAGACTGAGCAACTGACGCTGCCTGCAAATATCGATAAGATCTTAGATACTTCATTCAATCAAGCATTCTAAATATATAAAGAACAGGTTACAAACCTCGCTGAATTGTTCTGCAGCAAGAAGAGTGCGAGCACGCCTAAGACTAGCTTCAACTTTTAGGTCCATATCTACACCAGATACAGGAGAGGCCAGTGACCCCAACTGGTTACAGACAAGTTGGGCCAATTTTAACTCTCCACTGTCATGAGACGTATGTATTAGTCAATGGTCTAAACTGTTCCATACAACAAAGTTACCTGAATAGTACCATTAAAGCATAAATAACTCTTTTAATCGCACTACTAAGTAAAAGAGAAATTGTTTAGTCATAAGAATTAGAAAACAAGGACAAACAACAAAGTAAGAAGTATAGGTATGAGAATAAGTCCAGAAGATACTGACTCACCGATGCAGAGCACGGTCATGAATTAACTGCTGCTTTACTAGTCGGATACAAGATTTGGAAACAGATGAGAATTTTTTCTCTACCAAATCTAATGCTGCAAAAGCCTCTGCACAATAATTGAAATATTAATGCACTACAAATAATTTACAGTTATTGATTTCAAATAAAAGCATGAAAACCAATGAAACAACAACAATACCAGAAAAGACATTCAATTTAGAACAATAGGCAACCTTAGAGATCCTAGTATGCATGGTCTGCAGAGGAAGTCTCTTCAGTCAAAGCTATTGGTCGCATAGTTATGCACAACGAATCTCTTCAGTCATCCAGCGACCTTTACATCTGTTTCCTATATTGAATTTATATTTCCAAGAAATTGCTTACTTGCAAAGAACCACCTTTGGGGAAACCTACTTAGAGAAGAATGGGTATATATGATTGATCCTGGTAGAAATTTTCTATGCAGTTACATCAAATTAAAAAAGCTATTGTTGGATCTAAGGATATTCTTTTAGAGGCTACAACAATGAAGCACTTCCTTCTCAACATCTTTAATTGTGAATTGGTGTCTCGAATCATTCAAATTTCAAGACACTTCTCCAATCATTTTAATTTCAAGACACTTCTCATGAAATAAGCAGCAGGAAGTTAGTCCGCTGAGCTGCATGGATGTGGATATGGATACACACGATATGGCTAGGATGCAGAATATATGTATATATTAAAGTTAAAAATATAGGATTTACTATCGAAGTTGAATTTTTCCACCGAGACAAGTGACATGCACTCTATAGCCTAGTATAGAGAGATGTGTGACATAACGTAACACTAATAAACCAACATGAAAGAAAAGTTGAGGTCCATAATGTAAAAGTGAAAAAACACCAACCATAATAATAAAGAATATAAATCCACCATACTAATAAAAATATATATATATATATATATATATAATAATAAAATAAACCAGTGTAGAGCCATCTTAACTCTGATCTTTTAAGAACCAAAAGGTTTTTACCTCTATTTATTTTTTGTTCCTCTCGATGCTTGTAGATACCAAGTTAAGATGGATCTAGGCTAGTATTAAAGCAATTAACATCTCTCTCTCTCTCTCTCTCTATATATATATATATATATATATATAAGTCATGACATTCGGACATGGGAGCAAGCAAACACACAAGTGTCCAACACGAGACACGTCTGTTAAAATAATTAAAAAGTACCTAGGCAAGTGTTTCTCCTCACCTAGGTGCCTAAGAGGTGAGAAAGTGCCTAAAGTGGACCCTAGTCATTTAATTTATGAGATGTAAATTAAAAGTGACTTTTTGAACTTAGGGAAAGTGGGTGACTTAAGTGATTTAATCTCCACCATTCATCTCGTCTAATCTCAACCGTTGGATGAGATGACCTTTCACCTTCTTGTCATTGAGTTGATTAGGGTAAGGAGGGCGCACCCTTTGAGGGTTGTTCATGCATTTTTGAGAGAGTTGGAAAAGGAGAGAAGTCGAGCAGACTTAGAGAAGAGCTTTTGCTACTAGGGCATGCATTTCAAGGAGAGAGTACAGAAACTAATGGAGGCCATACTGTACGGATTTTGAGCAGACCGTACAATTGATTATTGGCATGCATTTCGAGGAGAGAGTACAGCACATTTATGGAGGCCGTACTGCTGTTTTTATTGCACAGAAATCGAGGAGTGATTCTGTGTGTTTTTTCTGTGAGATTGGCACGATTTCCTAGGTGATTGTACAACATTTATTACACAGAATTTGTGCTGCAGCTTTTGGCACAAATTCTGAGGCATCCGTACAGCAAGATAGGGCACAGAAATCGAGGAGCTGACCTATGCACAAGCACAAGAAATTCTGGCATGAATTTCGAGAAGTTTGGCTCAGATTTTGAAGTGAAAGCTTGGCACAGTTTTCGAGATAAATCTATTTAATTTCTGAAATTAATGACTGTTGTAAAAGACATTTTCTCAGAGCTCTGAAATAATAAAAATCCCTCACTGGTTTTCCCCTTGTGGGTTTTTCCAGGGTCAAGTTTGACCAAAAATCTCTGTGCATTTTATTTTCTGAATGTTGTGCTGCTGATATAATTTTATTTCTGCATTAAATGTTGTTCAGAATCCTCATGTTTCAGTTTTGAAATGTTGTTTACATGCTGAGTATTTATGGCTGTCATAAAACTGGGTTTTGGGCATTAAACACTGATAAAAATCAGCGATACTTGAAATTAGGTGGGGTCTGAAAATTTGCATGGTATTAGAGCCGAGTTAAAGAAAAGGGCAGATTTATATCAGCAAGACAGAGAAGGGGACAGGAGTTACTTCACTGGACAGAATTTTGAATTTTTATTTTCAGTTGAAAAGGGTCAATGGCTACTGGTTTAAGGGTTGTGGACTGACTTGATGGAGCGGTAAATTTTGGTGCTTAGAAGGAGAGAATGATTTTGATTCTGCAAAAGAATGAGTTATGGGACATTGTTGAGAACTCCACAACAAACCCAGTGAATGTACCTACAGATCCTACTCTTCTAGCAGCCTACACCAAAAAGAGTGTCAAGGCTAAAAGAATCATCCTTGATGCCATCAAGGACCATTTGATTCCTCATGTGACTGGGAAGACAAATGCATATGAGATGTGGGAGTCCTTAACGAAGTTGTATCAAAGTACAAATGAGAACCGGAAGATGGTTTTGAGAGAGAAACTGAAAAGTATTAGAATGACCAAGGCTGAAAATGTGGTCACATATCTTACCAGGTTGACACAGGTGAGAGATGAACTTGGAGTTGTTGGGGAGGACATTGCTGATAGTGAACTTGTGAAGACAGCATCGAATGGGGTGACCAAACAATGGGTTGTTTTTGTTGAGGGCATTGTGGCTAGGGAGAATCTTCCCAAGTGGGAACGTCTTTAGGATGACTTTGTTCAGGAGGAAACCCGAAGAGGTTATGTGCATGGCAGTTCTTCTACTAGTCATGATGAGGAGAATATGGCTCTTGCTGCCAACAGCAAGAAGAAATTCAAAAAGGGTCCCAAGGGAAGAAACAAACCGAAGAGTGAAGGCAAGAAAGACATGAGCAAAGTCAAGTGCTTTGCATGTCACAAGTTTGGGCACTATGCAGGACAATGTCCTAATAAGAAGAAGAAGCAGACAGCAACTTCAGCAGAGGTGGAGGAGTTTTCCACCAAGTTCAATAAGGTGTTTTCCTTAGTGGGGTGTCTTTCCACTAGAGCCACTCATTCTAGTGTTTGATATATTGATAGTGGTGCCTCCCGCCATATGACAGGTGTTCGTGAGCATTTGACAGATCTACACAGATTGGTGATCTCGAGGTAGTGTTTGGAGATGACCGGGTGGTCAAGGCAGTTGGTAGTGGGACAATATCATTTCAGAGGGAGTCTCTACCTCCCATCTTGTTGAGAGATGTCCTATATGTTCCTGGCTTGAAGAAGAACTTGATTTCAGTTTCTACTATTGAGGAGAGGGGATATGAGGTGTTGTTCCGTGATGGACAGGTGCTCCTATTTCCCAAGGGGTCCAGTATCACTTCGGCCAAAGTGATTGGGACTCGACATGAGAAGCTGTACAAGCTCATGTTTCAGCCAACTAGTGCATTATATCATACTACCAGCAACAATGATCTTTGTGAGCTATGGCATAGGAGGATGGCCCATTTGCATCATGGGGCTCTGAGGATACTGAGGGAGATTGTGACTGGAGTGCCAGAGTTCAATACAGAGCACCTGGAGTTGCGCAAGGGGTGTTCTTTGGGAAAGTACACCAAGACTGCTTTTCCAAGCAGTGACAGCAGAGCAGCAAGTATACTTGATCTGATTCATTCTGACGTATGTGGTCTTATGTCTTGTGCATCTTTGAGTGGTTGTTTATACTATGTCATATTTATTGATGACTTCTCTCGAAAGTCTTGGATTTTCTTCATGAAGACCAAAGGACAGGTCTTCAATTGGTTCCAACAGTTTAAATCTCTTGTGGAGAACTAGACTAGGAGGAAAATCATGTTAATGTTTTATGCCATTATTATAGTTCTTTGAATTTCATAAGATAAGAGCATAATAAGAACAAGATCACTGAGAAATACACATCCACAATAGACACAGCATTTATCCTGGGAAACCCTCTAGGGGAAGAAAACCCAGCAAAACTTCCTTATCATAAATAGCTTATCAAATGTTCAAGAGATAACTCAACCAACACAGAAAATCCTCCTCCAAGAGATGCGCCACCCTTCTTCTCCTCTCACCAACTTGGAATTGCAGCTTGCCTCATAAGATCATGAGCAAGTGAAGTGTGAGTTAGAAGTGAGGCGCTAGCCTCTTATTTATACTAATCTGGCACGTGTGAAGAGTCACCATCTGGCTGGGCCGACCTCTCACACTGGGTGGGTAAATCCACCTTTAATTAAATCTGGCCCTTTCATTATAACTGCTGGGGCCGACCTCTTATTCTTTACATTATAATTGTCCGATGACCAATCCGCAAAAGGGGATTTGGTCCTTATACAATTACCGACTTGATTAATCCTCAATGGGGATTAATCTAATAATAAAAATAATAATAATGACATGATTAATCCACAATGGGGATTTAATCCAATAACAAAATAATAAGAATGCTCTTCGCAGTTACATTATTTCAACAAATCAGAGTACTGAGGAAAGATAATGGGGGTGAGTATACCTCCAAGGAGTTTAATGACTTATGTGCAGGAGAGGGCATCAGGAGGGAGTTGGTTGTTCCTTACAACCCATAGCAGAATGGGGTTGCTGAGACGAAGAACAGGGCCATAGTTGGGGTTGTGAGAGCCATGTTACATGATTAGGGGCTGCCACTTTTTCTTTGGGCTGAGGCATGTTACACTGCAGTTTATCTGCAGAACAAGAGTCCACACAAAGCATTGGGGGATAAGACTCCTGAGGAGGCTTTCTCTGGGAAGAAGCCTAAGGTTGGGCACTTTAGGATTTTTGGGTGCCTTACATATTCACATGTCCCTTATGAGAAGAGGACAAAGCTAGAAACCACGACAAAAAAGGGGATTTTTGTTGGGTATAGAGAGACTTCAAAGGCTTTCCGCATATACATCCCTTCCTTAAGGAAGACAATTTTGCGAAAGGATGTGAGATTTGAGGAGGACAGAGCCTTTAGGAAGTCACGAGGGACTGAGAAGGCTGAGCAGTCATCACTTCAGATTCAGGTGAGTCCACAGCAGACTTCAGTGACAGAGAGTTTAGGTCCACCAGCATCGGTGACGACTGGTCCACAGGTTACTGGGCCACAGATGTCAGGATCACGGGTTACTAGTCCACACGTTTCAAGATCGAGTGCTTCAGATTCTACTTCAAGTTCACAGTCTTCAGGTGATGGGATTGAGCAGGGGGAGTCCCCTCCACGAGACATTACTTCAGAGAGGAGGAAGCCCAAGTGGCTTCAGGACACTTTGAGGGAGGCACAGGGTTCAGTGGGGAATACCAGGCAAGCTGTGAGAGAAAGTAAACCTCCTGAGAGATTTTGCAACTACATTGCGATGGTGAGCAGCATCAGGGAGTCTGAGCCTTCCACTTTTGAGGAGGTTGCTGGCAAATAGGTTTGGAGAGATGCCATGATGAAAGAGTATAGTTCCATCATGAAGAATGATGTTTGGGAGATTGTTCCTAGACCTGAGAGGAAGTCAGTGGTGACTTCTAGGTGGCTCTACAAACTCAAGTATGTTGCAGATGGGAACATTGAGAAGTATAAAGCTCGTTTTGTGGCTTGGGGGGTTCTCACAGATTGAGGGAGTTGACTATGATAAGACCTTCACTTTGGTTGCTAGATATACCTCGATCAGGGTAGTGATCTCTATTGCAGCAGAGATGGGTTGGAAGATCCATCAGATGGATGTGAAGACCGCATTTTTGAATGGTCTCATACAGGAGGAGGTGTACATTGAGCAGTCGTTGGGCTTTGAGGTGCAGAGAGTCTTGTTATCGCACAATTTGTACTTGTCCCAAAGGGAAAGGCTAAGGGAAGGCAAATTGGCGTAACAGGAGGTTATCCTATCATTGTCACCTTAATAAGATACCTCTTTCTATTTAGGGATGATAGCCCAGGGGAGACGTCCCTGGTGACCTGGGGGTTTGAGAAAGCAAAGCTTGAAGTGTCAATAAAAGATATCCCCTCTCACAAGTCACACCGATCAGAAAGTCCCAAAGTTTTAATCAATGAACCAATGATATGCTTAGATGTACCTGCCTAGAACAAAGCAACAAGAAAACAATCTCTTTTGCAAGTACACTTTGATGTTAGTGCTTCATAAAACCTTGGACTTGTCAATAAAAGCAATAAGTTGATGCAAGATGAAGAAAACATAATTTTATAACAGAAATGTATACAAGATGATAGCTTCACAATAAATGCCTTAAAAGAGCTTCACAATGACCAAAAATAATAACCCAACAATAGCAATATACTAGCACTTGTCGAAAGCTAATTAGGCAATGTAAAAAGCAACTTTTTGCAATTGCTTTTAAGTGCTTTTACTGCTGTAATAAATGGTTGTAGCTTACTTTTGTAACGGCAGCAAGAAGGTTAGTGAATTAGTCTAATCTAGGGTTAGGAAAGGCTAGTAGGTTGCTTGAGGTAAAAGATTTAAGGGTTGGTTTCATCAATCAATCAAATTCAAGGTTTAAATCAATGCCTTTTAGAGCTAATGGAGTCACTTTGCAGAAGCAAACTTGAAGGAAACAAATGATAATGTGAGAGCTAAGGACAAAGAAGGATGATGATTGAGGTGTTGGTAACCCAAGGCCTCAATCAACAAGCCTTAGAAGCAAAATGGCTACTAGGAAGTAGGTAACCCTAGGTCCTAGCGATTTTCCTTCTTCTTTAGCTCAAGCTTGAAGCAAACAATGGCTTGATGAAGCAAATGATACTAGAGTGTTGCAATGGCAGGGCTCTAGTACAATGCTTCAAAGGTAGGGTTTCTAGCACAATCTAGTAGGTGAAAAGTTGTTAAGACAAGGGCAATAACATGTGCTTGTTCTCCTAGGGTTTTAAACTAGCAATTTCACAACCTTGGAAGAAATGCAAAGTAAATGTACCATAACCATTCAAAGCAAAGAAGGATTGCAAAAATTCACTTACATTCACCAAGAATAATCTAGCAATTAGCCTAGTTGAAGACTTTCCACCAAGAAAAATGCCAAGAAACACCAAATTTAGCCTCCTCCAAGAAGTGTGCCTAAAATTTCAGCCAATAACCCTTAAGTAGGGCGCAAATTTCAGACCTCACTTCTGACTAAATGAATCATGAGATAATACAAGGGATAAATCCCTTAGTTATACAATCACAATGACCTTTAATTAGAAAATTAGGTCAAAAAGACCGACATGGCCAGTTTACATGAGAAAATCCAATTTTACACAAAATTATCCAATAAAACCCTAATTTTATCTTTTTAGGGTGACGTCATACCCCTCCTAGGGTGATGTTAGCCTCT
>JASDQU010100176.1:159843-171603 GCA_032191745.1 Picea mariana
TTTTTTTCAATCCATGCAAAGCAAAACAAAGCCAATCCCTTCAGAACATGATTTCTAGGAGCACAAAACACAATCCATAGTATTGGTATGATGCAAAAGCCTCCCAACAATGCCTTGCAGTAGCTAGGACAAAGAGCCAAGGGAGTTCAACACTGAAGCATTGATAACAAATTGGAATTTAATGACAAGTCCATGATCAATCAGATAACTCCACACAAGAAAAAAATTAGAGACACCAAACTAAAAATACCTTAGAGAATGCAATATATCATTAAAGCACCATACACAACATCTGGATGAATCTCAAGATCTTGAGTGGTGGGAAATTCTCAACACACCTCAAAAGGAGAGAAATCCAATTCAATAAGTACAAATGAGCAAATGACTCCTATATTTATACTATTTGGTCTCCCTTAAGTGTTATAACAAACTTCCTTAAATTACATCACCCAAGTATGGTAGGATCCCATCGAAGTTGTCCCATTAACCCCAATGAGTTATTAATTTGGGTTTAGACATATTTTAACGCATTCTAACACACTTAATCCTTGATGCCAATTGCAATGGGAACCTTTTACAATGTTCAACGAAGTGGCCATATCCATGACCCTTATTATAGTTGAATGGGAGTTGCTCATAGTCCAATGGTTGGATATGTGTCTAGTGTTTCATGTCTAGTTTGATGGCCTCTTGCACACCCTTTTCTAGTTTTACCCCTACACAAATCCACACATATGCATATTGACCAAGATTCGTTTTGTGTTATCTATGTACTTCCTAGCTTATTCCCTATTGCTTCAAATGTTTCATCATCCCACAAGATGAGTGGGAAATGAAAAAGTCTTGCCCAAATTGGCACTACTATGGGTATATCCTCTTTTAGATTGAAATTGAGCATCCACTTGTTAAGATACATTCCACATGGGCCAAGGAACCAAAGTGTAGATGAATTCCTCATCTGATTTAATTTAAATAAGAATGTATAATATCCTTCTCTACATAAGTAGTTATGGATTTGCAATTCTAAGTGAGGGATCCATTGCTTAACAAATTAGTTTTTAATATCTTTACACATCATCCAAACTCCTATGAATATCCATATTATAGCATCTTTCAAGGATACTAGTTTGTTTTAAGTGGTCATTGTGGAGGAGACAACAAAGAATATTTTTGACAAACATCTATCTTGGCTTAGATTTTAAATTTTGTCTTTCTAGAGTTTGAAAGGTTGTTTCCCTGTGGAAACCTTTGAAGAGGATGAGGGACCCAAGGGCATTCTCTTCAAGGAGGGACTTCCCTCCCCCTTAAAGGAGGCTATGAGCATATTAGGGAGCAAATTGTCAAAATCCTAGAAAAGCTTGCCCAAAGTGATTGACAATTATTATTTTGGTTGGGCATCAAAGCAATGTTTTTATAAATCCAACCAATTACAACTAATTTTTGACCCCAATTACATGAGATTCATCCTATAAATACTAAGAGTGATGAGTTGCAATGGTCTACAAAATACTTATATCTTACATGCAATAGATCCTGAAAGTAATCTTCAGGGATACGTAAATTGCAAAAGTGGGCACCAACAAACACTCACAAGGATAAGGTATATAAGTTATATATAGAGGAATTATATACTAATATGCTACAAAACATAAGAAAACACAATCAATCAACATACATAATCATACAATGCACCCAAATCCATCCATCGTCACATAAATAAATAGATATGAATTCACGAAGGCTTCAATTTGGTATCTTCATTATCATGCAAAATGGTCAACACATATGTCTAAGAGGTCCATTGAAGATATTGATTCTCATCTATGAAAGAATCTAAAAGTGGCAATTGATTATATAACCCTTCACGTGATGTAATTATATTTATAAACACTTAGAAGATTTACTTACATTAGTTACATAGGTTAGTTAAAATTGCTTGTGCTAGTAGGCATCCAATTTTGTGTTGGCTCTAATACTCAACATGACTCCTCCTAGTGCATCTCCATATCAATCCAACATTTGACACAAGCTCTTATTGGCACATTCAAAATCTTGTGCAATGCCCAATAACCTTCGGGTAAAATGAGCACAAACAAAATATGTTGATTAAAGTAGTCATTATTTTAGTATCTAGTTAATTTGAAAGAGATACATTTTTCTCTTACAAGTATAAAAACTCAGAAAATAATTTTAGTTGTTCACAATATACTATTATATAAATTATTTTCTCTTTTTTTTTCAAGGAAAACCTTCTTGAAAACCCTTCAAAGACTTCATTGTGATCCATGGATAGTAAGCAAGATAAACCATTGATAATGACTACAATGTCTAACCCCAAGAGAATCGAGAGAGTTAAACCCATGATCTTCCAACTTTGAGAGTTTCCACGTTTGACTCCAATACTAATCAAATTAACCCTCAAAACTTATAAATTATTTTTTATATTATCTTTTTAAATGAAAGATAATGATTCATGAATTTATATTAATTTCATTTTGCAAAAATTAAAAATAATTCTTTATTTCCAATAAATAAATTGTTTTAAAATGTTAATTGTAAAAAAATAACCTATAAATAAATTTGGACTATTAAGTTTATTCCAAATTTTAGAATTAAAACTTTGAGATATATACTTCTATCAAAATTCTCATAATCTTTTTAATTTTTTAAATTCACTTATCTTTTTAATTCACATAGAATTAATGATTCATGTGATGTTTTTAAGAGTACATACTATCGATAAAAATGTTGAGGTAATAATTTACAAAGAGTTTCTCATGGGAAGGTTGTTCTTTATGTCATTTTACAGGTAACCAAATGGTTTTCTTTATCTTAAATGCTGTGGTTGTGGTAGTAATTGCTATGACATTTGAGCCTTTCTTACCTCGATCAACCGATAGACCAAATTAGTCAAAAGGACAAAGATACTCGATCCAATGGTTGACAAGGAAGAACCAACGAACACTTATCNATGTTGCGTATTTTTTCAAAAAGCTAAAGTCCACCTTGAGATATAAATGATTGTTCTCTCTATGTTGTAATATTTTTCATGAAATAAGAAGATTGTCCATCACGCAATGCAATTTTCAAGGTTATTGTATTGTATTATATTATATAGCTCAAAAAAATTCAAAAGTGCATTAGAGATTATTGTTTTTATTTGCTTATGAAGTTTGCATTACCTTAACATTCTTTGATAAAATTCTAGAGATCTCAATTAGATAGAGATAACGGTGTGTAACATGATTATATTGGATTGAAATGTCATTTGCTTTGCTTATAACTTGGAATTTTGTTTGTAATAGGGTTGATAGTTTATTTTGTATTTTTATATGAAAATATGTTGATGTTTTATATTTATTTATATATTGAACTAAAGATTCCCTTAAATTCTATTAATTGGAAATATGAATGTGACATTTATGGAATTATGATTTTTTAAAACATGTTTCCTTAATATCATAATGGCAAGCATCCACCACCTATCAAGAGGTGATGCATTGCACAATCACTTAACTTAATTTAACAACACCTTGGTAGATCAACAACCCCCTTGTAAGAAACACGCCAACCATCTCTTGTGATGATCAAACCTTGGTGGGGCTAAAAAAACACCTCATTTTTATCGACCTAGATCACCTCTCATCACTATTGATGAAATCATTATAAAAAATGAATATTTCAAATACGATAATAAATATTTCAACACTATTTTATTTCACAGTGAATCTAGCGTTTCAAAAGTACATCAATAAGTATTATTTTAATTCTCTTATTAAGATCTCAATCATACAAATGATAACCATGTGTAACATGATTATGTTTAATTGAACAATACCATTGGTCTACTATTATGAAAATGATAAAACATTTTGATTATTTAATATTTTGGAATTATGTTCTAATAAATGTCAATTTTCACATGTGCCTTTATGTGACTAATTTTTAAATCTGAAAATTATCATCTAGTGAGCTAACAATTAGGCCCTAGTTGTTATCACTGAACAAATTTACACTAAAAATTGTATGCAACAGAAACATAAAATATCATAGATGAATCATCAACACAACTGAAACACAATTTTCTATTCTATAATATTCATTAAATTTAGAAATTTTAGGGAAAAACCAATGCTCCTCGTCAACAAACTTTGACCAAATAAATACGAGGACAACCTATCCTTCAACAAAAAAAATCAACAAATACAACTCAGCAATTTACCTGAAAATTTTCTTGCGAAATTCTGTTGTAGTTGGTGCCACCTGTACCTATGTTGACATCAGTTGTACAGTTGTTGACGTCAACAGTACGGACGTGCTACGCCTCAACCTTCTCACACATGCTACACCTCAACCTTCTCACATGTGCGGACTAAATCTTCCCTTCACATGTGTGATTTCCTCTTTTTTGTCCCTCAGTCTATTGTACAGACTGTACAACCTATCCATACATCCTATTGCTCACACGTGCGACACTCCTCTCATACGTGTGAGTTGATTGTCCTTTCCCCGACTCTCTTATTCCACATGTGTGACCTCATGTGTGTCTTCTAAGTTGGAAAATATGTCTTCCTTAGCAGAGGACCAAAATAAAAAAAATTCCTTAAACCCTAGGTCAGATTTGCCTCATAATTGCATATTTCTCCCTGTTGAAATTTTCAAACCCCTAGCACAAGTGCACCTCACTTAGCTTTCTCCATCTTGCACAATGATCTAATGTCACAATGCCATCTCTCCTTTATATAGGAGTCCAATGAGTGAGTTTAGGAGCCCTTCCTAAACTCAACGATTAATTAGAATATTTTAATCATCTTTTGTGGGTGTGGCACCTTCACACAAGCCCACAAAGCCCATCAATTTTCCCATGATGTCCTGGCCTCAATCTAGTACGATTTTGATGAAACAAAAGTCAAAACTGATGCCAATGAAATTTCCCACATGCTTGACACCTTGGCATATGGTGGGAATACCTTCCGAAGCTAAAACAATCACCATTGCCTCTTAGCGAGGGAGGTAGCCCATCCTCCAACATTTGAATCTACAATTGTTGCACATAGTAGAAACTGCTCTGAATCTGCCACCTCATTTATACTCCAATAGTCAAGACTGGCTAGTCCCCTTGTCATTGTGGAAAATGGATCTCTTAACTCGATCACAAGAATTTTTTTTGTTGTCAAGTTCTTCTGATTGGTTGCATGCACTGTCACTTCTATCCAGTCCGTCTAACTGGCCACATTCTCGGTCTCTGAGGAAAAAATTGTCTGACTAATCTCGTCCTTAGTCACTGAGGCCAATCCTGTTGTCCCTTAGCGAGGGAGGTGTCCCATCCTTCAACATCTGAATATACAATTGTCGCACACAATAGATACCGCTCTGAATATTCCACCTCATCTATACTCTAATAGTCCAGATTGGCTACTCCCTTTGTCACTGTGGAAAATGAGTATGTGAACTCGGTCACGGGAAAAATTTATGATGTCAAGTCTGCTTGACTGGCTGTATCCACTGTCATTGTTGTCCAATTCATTTGACTCGCCATATCCTCAGTCTCTAAGGAAAAAATTGTCTAACTAGTCGCGTCCTCGGTCATCGAGGCCAATAATGTTGTCCAAGTTTCCTCTTTGGCTACTCCCTTTGTGACTGAAGCAATTCCTATCAAAACACATGGATCCTCCATACATGTCCCACATGCCCTAGAAGCCTCTTGCCTCTAAGACTCCTGTCTTTCCTCCTCTATCATGGTAGCATGGCCTGCTAAATCAACTGTGCCCTCCATGGAAGGTAGACAACTCTAAGAAGCCTCCTACCCCTGCATCTCCTTTATGACCTCCTCAACCCATGAGACATGTCTGTCAGTCCTAGAAGATGTCGTTCTCCCATATGAACCTAAGGGGAACTCCCTCTAGATGACCATCTCTCCCTCTGAGCCAACTAACTCTCCTTGAGACTGGGCTCGCTTTGAGATCACAGGTTCTATCTGAAACTTGACTCCCTTTGAGTATGCACAACCTCTTAGGTCATCTTCTCCTTGTCTATTGTCCTCTGCATAGTCTTGGGAGGTTGCTCCTCCCTCCTGGATCTTGAGGGTCGTCTTTCTATGAACTTTGGATCCCTTTGAACTTGTGCTACTGATGGGGCTATCTGCCTCACCTCTAGTGGAACTACATGCTCCTCCTTTGTCTCTTTGCCCCTACTGGCCATAACACCCATAGTCCGACCCCTCATCGTGTGTAGGTTTCGCTCCCTAACTCCAGGAACCATGGTTGATCAAAAGCTAGTCCGTATGGGCACAAGCAACACCTGTCCATATCAAAACATCACGTGATATCCCTTCCTCTCAATCTCCAATACTGAGAGGACACTCCTAAGTTCTAGTGCCCAAAACACATTTGACACCCTCAGTATCTCTCCTGACTTTGATCGAAACAATACTATATTAGATCCTCGTTTTGAATGCTTGGCTCTTGTACCAAGCTCCACACATAATTTTGAGCTAGTCTCTATGAGAGTGTCAAACAATTCTCATGCACCTGTCATAAGGAAAGATGCTTTATTGTCCACCAACCAAGTCTCCCTGCTAGAGATAGTATTGGAAAGGGTGGAGACCAACAAGATCTCCCTCTGGAACATCTCTGCAACCTCATCAACCTTTGTTGTTGATGCTTGTTTCCTTCTTACCTCTAGAGTGAACACTGTGAAGCATAATGGCCAAATTCATGGCACTCAAAACATCTGATCCTTCTTAGATATTTATTCTGTCTCGGTTATGGGGATGTTTCTCTCTCGGGAGAAGATATTCTTCCTAGTGGACCTCTTCTGTCTAGAGAACCCTTCTTCCCTTCCTGGTGTGGGCTGCAAGGGCCTAGTTCTTATCAATGTTACTCTTCACTGGACCATCCAAATCATCCCTGGACACCAACCGAGTCTACTCCTGGATACAATCTGTCCATAGTCTGTGAAAGTATGGTAACTTCTCTCGTACACAGATCCCCTACACGAATGGTTCCAAAGACCTAGGAAGAGCTTTCAACGCTGCATTTACCAACTCGTCATCTTGCATTGTCTCACTAATGGTTGTGAGATGATCTCGGATCTGAGTAATCTTCATGAGATAATTGACAATTGTGTCCTCACTGATCATTCCGACAATTTGAAGTTGATGCTTAAAATGTAGCATCCTGCCAGTGTTCTTGTTTTGGCAAAGACCCACCAAAGAATCATACATATCCTTAGCAGTTGCTTTCTCAACTACATGAAGAGTCAAGTGGTCCTTCATGGACTCTAGCAATACCCATTTGGCCTTCACTTCCTTCTTTTTATGAATCGTCAACTCCTGTGGATTAGTAGGAGCTACAACCACATCCTCAACATACTCCTTGAGATCATTCTCCTCTAGAAGGAGAACCCTTTCCTTCCAAGCCCAGAATTTGGTTGCCCCTTCCAACCTGCCCTCAAGCTTCAATGTGTTCACTATAGTTACCTGCCCATAAAAACAACAAGACCAAGAACATGAACAACACTCTTCCAGTGTTCTAGCCAATAACTTGTTTTTTTCAAACCTCAAGCTCTGACACCATCTCAACTTTCACATATGCCTCTATGTGACTAATTTTCAGATCTAAAAATTGTCACCTAGTGAGCAAATAGACAGGCTCTAGCTATTATCATTGAAACATTTTACACTGAAAATTATCATTGAAAATTATATGCGGTGGAAACATAAAAGATCATAGATGAATCATCAACACATTCACCTTGTGCTCAACCACAGGGATGTCCAACTCAACAGATCGCCTTTCCCACAGGATAATCATCTAGATTTCTTCTCAACTCTCTGAATGGAGGAGGTCATCTCTACATTCCATCTCTGTCTCAGATAGGAACCACACACCCTCTTCAGGGGCTTTCTCTCATGTTTGTAAGCTAGAGAATATCTCACATGGTTGCAATGATCCACATCTCATAGGTTTGTAACCTGGAGAATGTCTCACATAGTTGCAATCATCAACCATATTTAGTCCACACGTCTGAGAAGGTTGAGGTGTAGCAGGTCTGTACTGTTGATGTCATCAATCGTACAACTGACGTCAACATAGGTATAGGTGGCAGTAGCTACAACAAAATTTTGCAAGCAGATTTCCGAGTAAATTGATGAGTTGTATTTGCTGATTTTTTTATGTTGAAGGACAGATTGTCTTCAGATTTATTTAGTCAAAGGTTGTTGACCARGAGGGTTGGTTTTGCCCTAAAATTTCTGAATTTAATGAATATTACAGAACACAAAATTGTGTCTGAGTTGTGTTGATGATTCATCTCTGAKTTTTTATGTTTCCACTGCATATAATTTTCAGTCATAATTACCAGTGTAAAATTTTTCAATGATAATAGCTAGAGCCTGACTATTAGCTCACTAGGTGACAATTTCCAGATCTGAAAATTGGTCACAGAGAGGCATATGTGAAAATTGACATGGTGTCAGAGCTTGAGGTTTGAAAAAAACAAGTTATTGGCCAAAACACTGGAAGAGTGTTGTTCATGGAAGAGCTTGAGGGAAAAACCAACCCTCTTGGTCAACAACCTTTGACTAAATAAATCTGAGGACAACCTGTCCTTCAACATAAAAAATCAGCAAATACAACTCATCAATTTACTCAGAAATCTGCCTGCAAAATTTTGTTGTAGCTACTTCCACCTATACCTATGTTGACGTCAGTCGTACGATTGTTAATGTCAGCAGTACATACCTGCTACACCGCAACCTTCTCACACGTGTGGACTAAATCTTATTGATGATTGCAGCTATGTAAGACATTCTCCAGCTTACAAACCTGTGAGATGTGGATCATTGCAGCCATGTGAGATATTCTCCAGCTTACAAACATGAGAGAAAGCCCCTGAAGAGGGTGTGTGGTTCCTATCTAAGACGGAGATGGAACGTAGATATGACCTCCTCCATTTAGAGAGTTGAGAAGAACTCCAGATGATTATCCCGTGGGAAAGGAGATTTGTTGAGTTGGACGTGCCTGTGGCTGAGCATAAGGTGAATGTGTGAAATCCCAAAGTGTTGGGTGCATCGTCATGAGAACACAAATGAAGATGATGTGTTAGCCTCCTCTAAGAAATAGAGTTGACGAGAAACTCCAGATGACTCTCTTGTGTGATGTAGTGGGAAAGAATATATGTTGAGTGGACGTGTCTGTGGATGAGCATAGGTGAACATGTGAAGAACTAGTTCTTTTGTGCAATGCAATGAACCAGAGATATGGACATCCCTATAGATGTGCCCCTAGTGGATGAGCACTAGTGGGTGTATCAGATCCCTTGCTATATTTTTCAAGATTCAGAACTGCATGTAACCCTAATTGTAATGTAAAGGGTATAGGTCGACCCCACCTTAATGTGATTAGTAATAAATGTAAAAGATAATTAATTTGGTTAATATTAATTATAATGTGACTTAGAGAGGTCATCCCTGTTNACTGCATGTAACCCTAATTGTAATGTAAATGGTATAGGTCGACCCCACCTTAATGTGATTAGTAATAAATGTAAAAGATAATTAATTTGGTTAATATTAATTATAATGTGACTTAGAGAGGTCAGCCCTGTTGTGCCAATTGACACTTTTGTTGACAGGTTCAGGTTAGTATAAGTAAAGGTAAATTCCCCATTGAGGAATCATATCTTTTAGGTGAGTTTGGAAATTTCAGCAAGTGCACCTTCTTGGGAAAAGTACGCACCTCTCTTGAGTGCTAGTCTTCTAGGGTTTGAGCACCCTCTTGTGTGCTAGGTTTGCTTGGTGGTGAAGGTCTTTCTCTTGAAGAATATAGCAAAGGATTTGGCTGGGTTTTCTTCCCTTGTTGAGAAGGGTTTCCCAGGATACTTCTTGTGTTCTTGTGCATGGTGCTTCTCGTGATCTTGGTTACTGCAACATTAATGGTTATGGTTAAATGCTAAAAATGGAATTAAATTCATGCTTAACCTTTCTTATTGAAAAATCAACAAATCTACCCTTCACACGTGTGGCTACCTCGTTTCTATCCCTCTCTCTGTTGTACGACATGTCCGTATAACCTATTGTTCACACGTGCGAGCTGGTTGTCCTTTCCTCGACTCCTCTTATTCCACATGTGTGACGTCATGTGTGTCTTCTAGGTTGGAAAAGATGTCTTCCTTGGCAGAGGACCAAAATAAAAATAAAAATCCTTAAACCCTAGGTCATATTTGTCTCATAATTGCATATTTCTCCTTACTGAAATTTTCAAGCTCCTAGCACAAGTGCACCTCACTTAGCTTTCTCCATCTTGCACAATGATCTAATGTCACAATGACATCTCTTCTTTATATAGGAGTCCAATGAGTGAGTTTAGGAGTCCTTCCTAAACTTAACAATTAATTAGAATATTGTAATCATCTTTTGTGGGTGCGACCCCTTCACACAAGCCCACAAAGTCCATCAATTTGCCCATGATGTCTTGGCCTCATTTCTAGGCTGATTTTGATGAAACAAAAGTAAAAAATGATGCCAATAAAATTTCCCACATGCTTGGCACCTTGGTATTTGGTGGGAATACCTCTCGAAGCTACAAAATTAAAAATAGATTTAGCATTTTATTTTGTATTGTTTTATTAAGAGAAGTTAAGTGTATTCTACAATCTGGTATAGATGATATGTGCACTATAACATAATGGTAATAAACTAAAAGGAAAGAAAAATTTAGGTTTGTAATATAAAATTGAAAAAAAGATGACTAATATTTTGTAGGCATTCCTTGAAATAACATTTCAAAAAGTGTTTCATGAGAATTACTTAAAACACTATTCTAGAGGAAAGCATGTCAATCATCCAAGAAATAAGCATGTTTAATATCATATATTTCTATGTTCGTTATGTGCATCTTAGGTCAACTAAGCACTATCCTCAAAACATATCTAACCTATCCTACCTCACTCAAATGATTGTTCTGAACATGTCTTTCGTTTGTCATCTAATTTCTCATACAACAATTATGATCTAGTCTTGTAACATGGGAGGGATAACCTTGTACTATGTGAACCAAGTTAAGCATGGAGGATACTCACCACTTCCTACTAATGTTGTGTCTAACCAAGTAAACATGCAATCCATGACCTCAATMAAGACATATGATAGATTCWTGCTTARCATGCAACAACTTGAAGAGAGAATCCTTAGAGAACTTGCGGATCTCAAAGACTTTCTTATGAGACCCTTCCTTTTTCAATGAATTCCCCAAGTTGAACCTCCAACCTTCCCTCAAATACCCCCTCCTTCGGAGCCTTACATATGTCCACCCAAGCAGTGTGAGGAATGTGAGACTTCCTCTCCCAAGAGAGGTACTCATCTAACTAATCACAAATACCCAAGTGTCGACCCAGACAAATATGTGGTGCAAATATCATGAGCACAACACTCACAACTCAGACGAATGCCATGTCTTTCACCAATTTTATCGAAAAAAGACTCATATAGATAGATACCTTCATGCTCAATCCCATAATCATCCATCCCAAAAATATGGTGTTCTAAAAACTTTGATTACTCTGGCCATCTAAATATTTGCGCTCCAATTCCTTGCAAAAAACAAATATCACCTAATTAAGGCTCTTATGTCCAATTATTACTCCATTTCTCCAATCAACAAAGAATTTCGCTCAACCCACAATCCTAAATAAAAAAAACACCTCCTCTTCCCCACCCCTAGCTCTGATTTCTCCTCCCTACATCTAGGGCACTATCGA
>JASDQU010100176.1:218641-229675 GCA_032191745.1 Picea mariana
CTTTTCCACCATGGTACAAGACCATGGATCAACCCATGCCTCAGGCATGGGTACCCTGGACATTTCCAGGGGCCCTAGACATATCTAGGGGCTTTATCTGCTTAGTCTCAGACTAAGAACCCCAGTCATATACTAGGGGCCCTAAGAAGGGTCTTTTTCCATGGCATTGACTGTTTGGTCCCAGACCAAATACCCCAGGAGTGCACTAGGGGCCCTAGATCTCTTCTAGGGTCTTGGCCATCCTTCAGGAGAATGGCTCTCGCAGCTGCTATAAATTTAACACCCCCTTAGGTAGGAAAACATTCATCCAAACCTAGAAGTGTGGGGCAAGGCTGTCGAAGTGACAATGGGTAGCTTTCCTGTAGTATCCTTAGGTTTTCCCCTTTGAGAGGTTAGAATTTTTCCTCTAAGGAGTGTTATTGCACAAACTRTAGGTTGGAAAAAGCCCGACCCAATCCACKAGATSGAGATAGTTGTGGGRGAGTCTACCAACTATYACCTTAGATAAACCCTCCYCTCACTTTATTGAAGGATAAATCCAACACAAGGGTAATTGCATCTTTCTCCTGTCCAAGGCTGTCAAATAGTACTTCTCCTTCTCAGACTTCTTCTTGATGATGTAAGGGCCAAGCCAAGACCTATTATCCTTCTGATCATATTTAGTCTTGCCCTTCCTCTTATCCCACATGAATGAAAGAATTCCTTTGTTTTATTTGATGTAAGGTATATCTTCAATGTAAGGATACAAGGGAGGTTCTGTGTTGACTACATATTTAATGGTTTTCTCATGGTAGTTTAGCTGCATTTCATGTTTCATTTTTTTCTACTTTCATATTTATTTCATCATATTACATGTTTAGTTTATAAAATTTTTAAGAAGAAAAAAGAAAAAAATTTCTTTCTAGATTAGTTTTTATTTTTGAGTATTGATTTTGATATATATGGACAAAGGGTGATAGAACCACCCTATTGACGTTGAAAAGCGCAACATAGGGTACCTGCTTGCAAATGGTTGCAAACGCCTTATGACTTATTATTTAACTATATCTAATAATATACTAATAGGTGGGATGCTTGGTGAAACTTGTGTGACTATGACGAAAAAAACTACAGTTATGCTTTACATGCTTATGAGTTGGTTGAGATGAGCCCTACAATTTATTTTCATTTAAATATTTTGGAATTATTAATCAAATATGATGATAAGGGCGATATGATTTAAAAGGGAATGGTGTTGTTTTTACATAACACTCGCAAGTATTATTATATTAAATTTACTTTGGGACAGGACCTAAACTCCATGCTTAAGTTATATGTGTGATGTGGTGACTTCATACCACAAGGGTACATGCATTATTTGAATTGAAAGTCATTTTGGAATATGTTATCCCCAAAAAAATATTTGAGTTATGTCACCTTGGAGTTTTTAAACAATCGTTGTGCGCATTGGTTTAATTACAAGATTGGTTGTATCCCTAACAAATTGTTATATGTGAAATGGGGATGGTGACATTGGTTGGCGCATTGTTAGATTGGAATATATGGAAACTTTGGTATAGTTGGATGCATTAATCGAATTGAATGCTAGAGAGTGATGAGCTCTATAGTGGGCTTGGCTCGTACTAGCCATGAATGAAAGTGTGAAGGGAGAAGCGACGTGCAGTAAATGCATGTCACTCAAACTCACCTCGAGCCCGCCACCCTAGTCATTATTTCATTTTTCTCTGTTGGTTGTTGTTTCTCTGCTTTGCTTGATCATGGAGAAGGTATACAATATGATCTTTTCTCCTTAAGGAATATTTTACACAGATATTGGGTTTTCTTGCTTTTCCATTCATGAACATTCGCTCTTCTCTTTAAGTCAATAGTTGGCTCTTGTTTACTCACGGTCTATGTATTTCCAAAGTTGTTATAATGTTCGGACTGTGTGTTGGTTGATTTTCAAGTTTTGGTTTCCTGTGGTGGTTGATTTGAGATCATTGACATTATAATAGTCGTGGGTGTATTTTACTGGTGTAGTTGTTCGCAATTTTTCTATAAAAGAATGTGGTTGAGGGATACTCTCGGGCCTGCTTTGCCTCTGGTCCCTTGTTTTGGGTTTTCTTCCATGTTTGAAAATGGGTTATCTTTGCCTCTTGCTTGTGATTTTTTGTGGACACTCTTCCTTTATGTTAACATTGTTGGTATTCATGGCTAACATGCCCGCACCGTAATCCCAACTCTGTGATTATTTGGAACATAGAGAATATAGAAATCAGATCATCAAAATGCTTAAGATGGAACATGCTTCTGATACCCTAAACATACAAGATGATCACCTTGCCATCTTATTTGGACTAAGAGTAGAAGAAAATGGTGATAATGAAGAAGTTCCCCCTTTCTATGTTAGCTGAAAATCAATGATATGACTCTACACAATGCCATGTTGGATTCCAGAGCATCTCATAAGATAATTCCCAAGGTGGTCATGGACCAACTAGGCCTGGACATCATGAGGCCTTACAAAGACCTATTCTCTTTTGATTCCAGGAAGGTGAAGTGCCTAGGCCTTATTAAATATATGATGGTATCTTTGGCACAAATCACAACAAAGAACATGGTTATGGATGTAGTGGTTGCTGACATCCCTCCCAAGTTTGGCATGTTGTTGTCAAGGTCTTGGGCTACAAAATTGAAGGGAACCCTCCAGATGGACATGTCATATGCCACCATCCCTTTTTTTGGCCAGGGCAGAAGGTTGTATAGAGAATTTTTGCTCAAATACATGGTCAACAACAAGTCACAGCCAAGTAATCACCCCATATACTTTGTGGAAATTGAGTTGGAATCTTCCATTTTCTTCAATGACCTATGTTTCGAAGAGAAAGAACCAGAAATTGATATGGATAACAGTGAGAGATCTAATCAGTAGGTTGAAGAGTATTCAGAGCAGCAGGATAACACAGAAGAGAAGAGATGGAAGATGAGTTTCGATGGAGTTGCCTGCAGAGAGGGAGCAGGGGCTGGCGTATGTATCCATCACCCCAAAGGAGATTCAAAATTATGTTCTTATAAACTTGTTTTTGAATGCACAAATAACATGGCCGAATATGAAGCATTAATATTGGGATTGAAGGTTTTAAAATAATTGGGTTCCAAAAGAATTTTTGTACATGGAGACTCTAAGCTAATTATCAATCAAATCAAAGGCATATACCAAGCAAAACATCCCAGACTGAGGGCTTATAGGAACCTGGTACTAGACCTCCTTGAGAAATTTCCAGAATATAATCTTTCAACAATTCCAAGAGAACAAAATCAGGTTGTTGATGCCTTGGCTACTTCAGCAGCGGTTTTCAAAGTTCCAATTTTCCCTGATAGAAAATACAAGGTTGAGGTGAAGTACAGGCCAATAGTACCAGATAATATGAAGTATTGGCAAGTTTTTGAAGATGACAAATAGATATAAAGCTTCCTCAATATGGAGAATGAATTCGATAATTTGAACATTGATGATGAATATTATGATGATGAGGTGGATGTAGCTACTTTCACAAAGGAGGGGTATTTTGACAATCAGATTGCGGGCAGATATATTGTTCATCTAAAGAGAAAAATCATTCCCAAGGGTCTGGTCCCATTGGAGAAACTCTTTGATAATAATGATGTGGCCAGAAGTCCAAAGATTACAGTAAATGAAGGGGATGTGGAAGATTGCAATATTGGAACTTTAGAGGATCCAAAGATCATTAAGCTGTCCAGAACACTAAGCCCTGGAGTCAAGGAGAAATATATCAAATTAATGAAAGAGTTCCCTGATGTTTTTGCCTAGAGCTATGATGATTTGAAAGTTTATGACACCAGTATAATTCAACATGTTATCCCAATCAAAGAAGATCATAAACCTTTCAAACATAAATTAAGAAGGATAAATCCTTTATTGCTCCCTTTGATTGAGAAAGAAGTAAAGAAATTATTTGAAGCCAAAATCATAGTGTCCCTGAGATTTTCTAAATGGGTGGCAAATCTGGTGCTAGTCAGAAAAAAGAGTGGAGAAATCAGGTTGTGTGTGGATTTCAGGAATCTGAATAAAGTATCTCTAAAGTACAACTACCCACTGCCTAAGATGGATTATATTTTACAGAAGGTGGTGGGTTCTCATAAAATGTCAATGTTAGATGGCTTCTCTGGATACAATTAGATTATGATGCACCCTGACAACCAGGAGAATATGACATCTGCCATACCACAGGGAACATTCATGTATGCCAAGATGCCTTTTGGTATTATGAATGCAGGGGAATGTTTCAAAGAGATATGGACATAGCTTTTGCTGATGAAAAAGACAAATTTATTGCTATCTACCTTGATGACATCACTATGTATTATGCCTCAGATGAGGAACACCTCAAGCATCTTAGAAGGGCGTTTCATAAGTGTAGAAAGTTCGTAATCTCGTTGAATCCTAAGAAGTCAAATTTCACCATGGAAGAAGGAAAGTTGTTGGGCCACATCATTTCAAAAGAAGGGATAAAGGTAGATCCCAACAGAGTTGAGGGGATCTTAAAAATTAGCATACCCAGAAGTAAAAAGGAGGTACAATCTCTCCTGGACAAAGTGAAATTTCTGAGAAGGTTTATCCCTAATTTGGCCGAAATCATAAAGTATATTACCAACATGCTCAAGAAAGGGAATGAAATAAAGTGGACCCCTGATGCTAGAAAATTCTTTGAAGACATTAAAGTGGCATTAACCAAGGCTCCAGTACTGGCCAACCCAAACTTTGAAAAGGACTTCATATTATTCTTTTTTTTCCTCAGAGCACACAATTGCTGGTGTTTTACTACAGAAAGATGAGAAAAATTTTGAGAAGCCCATAGCATATTACAACAAGACATTGAGGGATGCCCCTTTGAAATATGATATCATGGAGAAGCAAGCATGTGCATTAGTCAAGGCCTTAAAAGAATTCAGAATTTACATCTTGCATTCTCATACTACTGCTTATGTGCCTAGTATCTCTGTGAAAGACATCTTGACCCATCTTGATCCTGAAGGAAAGAGGGGTAAATGGATAACAGTGTTGTTAGAATATGACCTTGAGATCAAACCCACAAAGTTGATCAAGGGACGGGGGATTGCAAAGATGATGGCACAGACCAATTGTGAACTCTTAGGAATAAATTTTATTGCAGACCTATTAGAAGGCGCATAAGAAGAAATAACTCCTCAAATATCCCATAAATTTATTGATTCTACGTGGTATGCAGATATCATCTTTGTGTTGGAAAATTTGTAGGCTCCTCCTGAATTTAGCAAAACAAAGGCCAGATTATTGAAACTGAAGGCAACAAAGTTTTGTATAGTAAATCAATCTCTATATTGGAAAGATCCAAGGGGAATTTTATTGAGTTGTTCAATGGAAGAAGAAGCAGAAAACACCATCATAGAATTCCATAAGGGTGACTGTGGGGGTCACCATTATTGGAAAACAACTTTGCATAAGATTCTGAGGGCTGGGTTATATTGGCTAGTATTTTTCCTGATGTATAAAAGGAGGTTTCAAAATGCCATGAATGTCATATTTTTGATGGGAAAGGAAAATTGCAACCTCTGTCGTTGAAATCCATCTCTATGGAAGCTCCTTTTAGACAGTGGGACCTTGATTTTATAGGGGAAATCCATCCACAATCCTCATCCCAACACAAGTGGATTCTGACATCAATAGATTATTTCACTAAATGGATTGAAGCAGTTCCCACCAGGAAAGCAACGTATGTTGTTGTCATCCAGTTTTTAGAAGACAATATTTTGTCCAGATTATGATGCCCAATAAAGATCACAATAGACAATGCAACATCTTTCAAGTCCAAGAAAATAGAGAAATTTTGTAGTGATTACAATATCACCCTTGGCCATTCTACATCATACTACCCTCAAGGAAATGGGTTGCCCGAGTCCTCAAATAAAAGCTTAGTCAGAATCATCAAGAAACTGCTGGAAGAAAATAAAAAGGGCTGGCACAAAAAGCTCATCCACGTGCTGTGGGTTGACAGGATCACCCCAAAGAGATCCATAGCCACATCCCCTTTCCATATCATTTATGGTACAGAGGCAATCTTTCCTATTGCATTGGGGTTGCCAGTAATGAAGTTGTTACAGAAGTAAGATGCAGAAACAAATGCCACTTGAAGAAGAAAGGATGAACTAATCAGTGTCCAACAGACTAGAGAAAAGGATTTCAATAATGCTCAACTGCACCAAGACAATATCAAAGAGGATTTCGACAGGTGTACCAAGGTAGATGACTTCAAACTGGGAGACTTAGTATTAAAATGGGATGCCAGAAATGAAGATAAGGGAAAGCAAAGGAAGTTTGATCATTTGTGGTTGGGACCGTTCGAAGTTGCGACATACTGTGGAAGTAATGCCTACATACTACAGGAGAGTAATGGAGACATCCTTGGAGGAGGTACTGTGAATGGCAGGTTCCTCAAGCATTATACCGTTTAAACATCATCACCCCTTCCACTCATTGTACATAATCGTTTTTGTGTTTTCTTTTCGCATGAAGAGGTTGGAATAAAAGAAACATAGCTGAAATTCGAGGTGAAGGCCCTGAGCTATGTTGGGTCGATTTTGAGTTTTTGAATAAAGGTTGGTGGATTTAGACTGCATGAATAAATCACAGCCCAATGGGTAGGCACTTGGTCTACCATTCTTTGCTACCTCGCAGGGAGGATAACATCCCCAGTTGGAGCCTATGTTATCACCATAACAATTTTCTTTTGATGGAATCTAAGTCTCGAAATTTGGCGATGAGCTACATTAGCATGGAGGCACGATAGTTTGAAGGACCGACTCACATCTAACAAATAAGGACTAAATATAGTGGAGGCATAGGTTTGATGGGGCCCAATGGGCCAAAGATCTGAAAACATCCCAAATCGACGGTCACAAAGTGTATTGGGCGGGGAACTTGCACGAAGTTTAACTGCTTGGGAGCAGGCCGATGGAAATACCATGGTTTCATATGGCGAACACGTGGTGCCACCAGAGGCATATTGGGGTGAAAAGTGGTCTACCCAAAACCTCTTCACCTCACCCCCGATATTGAAAAGCGCATATAAAAGGAGGGCCCAGATCATTATTTTATGTTATTTCAAATCATTTGAACGTTTGAAAATTGTCGCAAATGCTCGGTTCAAACTGAGGCTCAACAGTGAACTAGACTCGCCATTCTCCACTCATTCATAGAGCCAATTTGTTAGATAATGTCGGGAAACAAATGCCCTTCCTTGAAGTAGCTCAGGCCTCCATAACCTGAAGGGACCAAGTTTGGTGGAATATTTGGCCACAAACTTTGAGATTTTAAATCAGTTTAAGACAGTAAAGATTGGGCTGCTGACTATGACTTATGATACTTGCATTGAGTTGGAGATCCTGATAAAAGAAATGATGGATTACGAGATTCCTTCTGACTCATAGTGGAAGGAGATCGTGCAACTAGGCAAGACAAAATGTAGTTTTCCAGGGACCAACAAATAGCCTCTAGGTGTCACCAAATTGGCAAGTTCAACAGAAGATCGGAGCAAGACAGACGATGAAGAAAAAAAGCGAAGAAGTCAGAGGAATCAACCGTTATTTTATGAAACTTTTTTGTTTAATCATTGTAAATCGGTTCACATGCTGAGACTGTCAGTTGAAATTATTGTAGTCAGTTTTACAAGCTGAAACGTTTCAGTTTCAGCCATTGTAATCTAATTGTATAAGTACTAGAAATTTTGAACGAATTAATGCTGGCAGAAGTGCAAGGGCACCTTTTTTTTGTTTCTGAACTCTATTGTAATTTTATGGAGCTGAATTGAATACATATGCATAATCTTTTGAAGTATCTATGAAAAGATTCTAATGGTGGTGATATGAGTTTTGTCTCCTTTCATTTTATGTATTTCCTGTGTTCTTTATTTCCATTTATATTTTCTTTTGTTGAAATTGGAGATTTAAAATCCCAGAATTCATCTTGTGATGCTCTCGACTTAAACAATTTAAACTGTGTAATTTTCTTCCTAGCTAATTCATAATTCATTTCTGTAATGCTTTGATGCATTTATTTGTTTTCTCTTTCCTCTTACACCTTGCTTAAATACATTTTACAACCCAGATTCATTGCCTCATTTAGCCTTTATCCTCTGGAGAATTCTACTGGCTAGTCATTTCTTTCATTCACTTTCAGAATTTCGACTCCATATCCCTAAGTGTCCCTTACCTTCCTTGCCAGCAACTTTATAAAAACCCCCAAAAAAACTAAATCTAGCCACTGATTTCCAAAGAAACATCAAGTGACATGAGAGAGCCCTATCTGAGTAGAGAAGGCTAGTGCCCAACTCTAAAGTAGGTTGAAATAGTTATCTCTGTCGTTTGTCTATTCAATCGAAAAGAATTTACAGAGTGCTAACACACCTTTTCCTACAATTTGCAGACAATCAAGCTCTGATACCACTTGGCGCAAACCCCACCCCCTTCTCATCTCCTTTGTGGCTGCTCGACCTCCCGGTCTAGGATCGTTCAACACCTGAGTCAGATTCACTCTTCGACTCCTTATTGGAACCTGACAAACTCTATCATAGGTCCTCTCTTTCCCCTAAGTGCAGGCCCTTTCTATCATGTGACCTCGGGCTGTGTCCTGGGGCTACACCACACAAGGCGCTTCGGGCTTCAACTCTTTCCCCGAAAACTAACTCTCACATCCCTGAACTCCGAATTGTGAATTCTGATGGTGCGAGGATCAATGGTCCCCGTCCCTCCTTTCGATCGAAGACCATGATCGTATTAGACTCTAGCCTTCGGGAGTTTTCACTTATCCTATCTCTATTCTCCCGATTTGTGAATCGATGAAGCGTTGATCTGACACCACATGTCCTATCTCAAGGGATGACCAGGATTGATTCATTCCTAGCTCTTTGGGTGTTCTCCTCCTTGTCTTTCCTCTAAAGGGTTCTTCCTTCGAATTCCATGGATCTCTACTACATGTCCTTCCAAGCACTAACGGCTAGGATCAACTCTGCTCTCCATGACTCCATGAAGATCTTTGTTCGCTCTTGGAAAACCTTCCAGAGCACTCGCCCCCGGATCTATCGATATTCTGCCACCTGTCTCTTTCAACGATGGGTGACTTCACACTCTTCGGGACTTCGCATGTCCTCGACCACATTTTTCACACTTGGTGCAATTTCCTCCTCGAAACTTAGACTGTTCTAGAACTTCTTCTTCACTCCTTACATAGTTCTGCGCGAACCCCTTTGCGAGTTCTCTTGGATTGAAAAATTCCAAGGTTCTCAGTTCCTCTACATCCTTCAATGAACTTTCTCATGCCCTCATGGAAGCTTCACACTCTTCCTCTTGATATTGTAAGATGAACTTACAGTGTCCTTGGCACACTCCTTGTGCTAGGATAAGTTTTTCGACGGATTCACCCTTAGCCTTCCTGAAGGTCTTAAGGCATATTATTTCCCTTGTTGATGCACTCTTGCAAAGCCTTCCTTCCTCAGAGTGTTCAACAACCCTGGGATTCTCTTAAGGATTCCAACACTTCAGAATGTGTTTTTTTAGTACGCTCTCGTGCTAACTCAATGCCCTCCTGGCAGAGTGTTCAGCAACTATGCACTGTGTTCCCTCCTACACAATATTTCTTTCCAAATTACTTAACCACCTTTAAATTTCCTCCCGATTCTATGAATTATCCTGGTGTGCCCTCCTGGAAGCTTCTCCTCTGACTCCACTGAGTTCAGACATGCACTCCTTGCACTAGATTACATAATTTCCACCCTTTTTCGCACACTCCTTGCACTTATCCTAGAGAACCAGACTTAATCCAACCCACTCACAGATAGAAATTTATATTTCTATCCCTGCAGACGATTTCTAACATACATCTATAGCTCAAATGTATACGAATAACATTCACAACAAAACATCCATTACACAAAAATTGATAAACAAAAAAAACTGTTCCTTTTCTATTAATGGTAGAATATCATATTACAAATGGTTGAGTCTAAACTACAATTGAGTCTTGACTCTCTATGTTTCTCTCCCTATCTCCTATGCATATCTGCCATGTCTATTGGAAACAATACAAGAGTTTATACAAGAGGGGCTCAACGAGATGCCCTCCAAGCTAAGATAGTGGTGTCTAATCACCATTCAAAATGCCTAACTACCGAGGCATATTACAATGATGGAAATCTGATCCGAATCGGATGCAGATCCCTCCAACCGTCAACCACTTAATGACGACCTTATCTCCAGCTTGTGTGAAGGAACAACTTGGCTCTTCCAACTTGTCAACATTAAATTCCTTGATCACGCTTAGATTCTTAAAGGAAAAATGAGAGGGAAACGCCTCTCACTTCCTTGAATGTGCACCACTCGTGCTAATCAATTGGCGCGTGCTGAGGTGGAGCGATGCTCCTACATCAGAACTTGGATCTTGTGAGTAAGACAAAGAAGGAAAAATGAAAGAGTTATAGAAAGAATGGTAACAATGATGAAGGATCATCACAACCAGGGAAGAAGAAGAACTTGAGTAAACTCAAGTGCTTCTCATGTCATAAGAATGGAAATTATGTATCTCAATGTCCAGAGAGGAAGAAGGGTAAAATAAATATGCATACAACAACATTAGCAAAGATGTAGCTTAATGAATTTGCAGTGAAGTTTGAGAAGCATTACTCATCAGATTATTTCCTTTCTATGAGCACAACTACTAGGAATGCATGGTTCTTAGATAGTGGTGCATCTCATCATATGATAGAAGCACAAGAGTTGTTTAGCAGTCTGACAGAGAGGGACTCATATGTACATGTGCAGCTTGGTGATGATTCCAAGTATGCAATGAAGGGAGAGGGAACAATTGCATTCCAGCTCGAGTCAGAAGGTTCATTGGATGCCCATGATGTGCTTTATGTACTAGGAATGAAGAATAATTTCTCTTAGTCTTATATATGGAGGATATGGGTTTTTTCATTACTTTTAAGAGAGGGCGAGTACTCA
>JASDQU010100176.1:270645-284761 GCA_032191745.1 Picea mariana
ACGCGTAAACTGCCAAACCATTCATCCATACCACCTTTGTGCTCTGACGCCACACTCCACTATCTTTCCTACACGTCACACTCCACTCACTTGTCGCCCGTCACATCCCATCCACCCATTGACCATTCATTACCCTCCACATCACATCTGATATGTCCGTTGGCCAATCAATGCAGTCGAACATTATCGTTACCTGTCTGCCTCACCCTCTGCTCCATAACGGGCACCCCGTTCAACCATTTAAATTTGTTCTTTCACCATTGTTGCACTGTTCATCGATCCAGATGTAGTCGATGCCACCATTTACCGTTCTCAATATAACCGCCATCAAGATTACAGTCAACAACCGCCATTAAAACCTGGTAAACATAGTTAACATCTTTTTCCATTTGCAGGTATCATTTTGATCATGGTGCCCAAGTCCAAAGCCACCGAAACTAAAGAAAATATTTTCCTCCCTCTTCCTGTCGACATGGATCACATACCCTTGGCCGATAAAGATTATTTAACTGCAAAGCTGAAGTGTGAATTCGACTTCTTCAAATTACACTTCTGGATCAAGGATGTTTTTCTAGATCAGAGCGACGAGATCGAACTCTGGGAGTCCAATCTTCCACTGTACCTTTTTCCCCAGACACAACATTTCCCATAATCCCCCCTGAAATGCCAAGATCACTACCTTCCCATCCAAAGGGCCATTGTCTCTTTGTCTGGAGAAACGCTTTTCACCATCAACCCTCAAACGATAAATCAGATACCGCAAATACCTAGGAATGATTTCGCCTCCCCCTTCTCCATTGAAATCTTGACCTAGGTATACCAGAAACTATCTTTCCCACAGAGAGCTCAAATATTTGAACTCTTCCTACCTGAAAATGCTCAATTACCCTAGAATAATCCCCCATATCATTCCTCCATTTTCTCATTCAAAGGTAACCAGATCATCTCATCCCTATGTTGCTTGCTAGGGTACTATTCTAATGAATGGGTAGATGAACCCATTCTTGGTTTTCTATCCATTTTCTCCACTGAGGAAAAGGTTACTACACAGTTTGACTACAGTCAGTTTCTAGCTGACAACATTCGTGAACAGTTATTCAAGTTCTCCACAAAAGGTATGTTTAGGTATTCTTCAATATTGGTGTACCTGTTCCTCTTTTTCCAAGCAGACAAGTTCTCATTCTCCCAGTAGAAATTGGACCAAGATGGTAACCCTCAACATGTGACCTCATAGACAACCTTAGTGAGGAAGAACTCATTTGAGTTCAACTTTAGACAGTTCATTGACCAATTCTACCTTCCAGTGGTATGCATGCTCAATGGAAGAACAAAACCAATGATAAATGAGGAAATTTAGAGGATTCTACACCTATCAGACCTAGATAAAACAAGGGACTGGTACCTTTACTAGGATCATACAAAAATCAGGTTCTATGGATGTAAATTACCCCCTTACAACATGCCAAATTATTTTCCTATTAGGATAATCGCTCTGGAATATATTAGACAGATGATAAATTCATATGATATTCACTTTGTAGCTTTCAAGAAAAAACAACAACTGAGGATCAAAGGTCAGATAGGTTCTTTCATTTGCAACAACAAAGATGTAGGGGAGGAAGCCAATAAATTGTTAAAGGAAATGAAGTCCAGCCTCAGCTTCTCATGGCACTATGATCCCTATGGCACTATTGTAGAAACTAGGATAAACAACAAGATTTCTCCCTATTCTCATGTGCCTAAACCTGAAGTTGAAAAATTCATGAACCAAACAGAGTGGGAGGAAAACACTCTGCTAGACATAGAGAAACAACCTTCACCAGTCATCATTCCACATACCAGTACTCCATAGATGCAAGCATAGAAGAGACCCAGAAAAGAAGTATCTCCTTCAATCACAGAAGTTTCAGCAGAAGACTTCCAAGTATATAGGAAGATGAACAAAACCAATCATACACCTGACAGGTCCAAAGAAGAAGAAACTTAGTCCACCATAGTTATGGAGTGACCACATTCATCACTCTTCTCAGGTATCCAACATACAGTGTCCAATTCCTCATCCAAGAAACAAAATGATACCACATTGCCAACTAAGTCCTCACAGGAGCCTGCAGGACTTAATATTTTTGAGAAGTATAACTTGATTAAAAAGAAGAATGAGTTGTTGACCAACAACACCTATGCACAATTTTGGAAGCAAACATCGACAACACAACACACGTTATTATCTTCCTTCGACACAAATAAAGGATATATGCATATGGAGTTCCTACATGCATAGGTTCCTCATCCCAAGTTAGTTTCTGATTACAAAAGGGCCACATTTGAATTCGATATCAGAGAGGTGCATCCAACTAATCAAATTTATATGCATAGAAAAACTGTGGAGATAATTTTCTCCACCTTGGAAAATACCTCCATGACTACTGCAAAGTTGCGGGTCTCCTTAAACAATGTCCAGACTCATTTGAAGCTGGAGAAGATATCCTCCCTAGCAAAAGATAAAAATATCAAATCTTTGGAGGAGTTGGTACTCAAAATTGGATATGATCCATCAAATATTAATTCAGCTGAGGAACTGCTAAAGAAGAAGAATGATTACATAGACTTCTTAAGGAAACAACTGAATTTCCTAGCCACTAAATATTCACAAGCGAAGGAGATGGCTGAGACTGAAGGCCACAAAGAGGAAATGTTGAAATTGATCATGGAGCAGAACGCACAGATCAAGGAGATGGAAGATGCGATATATAAGCTAGTCAAAGAGAAGGAACAAAGTGTGCCAATGCTTGTCATCCCACTGCAAGTAGTTCCTCTCACAGGAGTTAGTACAACATCAATAGCCACTACATCATAACTTCCATCAACTATCCTAGTAACAACCCTAGATGCTTCTGAGAAATTGGCAAAGTCAATGGAGGACATGACTCTGCAAGGAGAAGAAATTAAAAGACTACAAGAGGAGATCATAAACCTCTAGAAATAGAAATCTATGTTTCATTCCATCTACAACACAGAGATGCACAAGTCACAGAGACTCACCCAAGAGATACTGAAGTTGTAGAAAGAGACAGTCATGGCCAGGAAACTGGCAGAAACCAAGGAAAACATATGGACACTATCATAAGCCAAGGAAAGCATATGGATGGACATCATCCAGTCAATGACAAAAATATGGCCCTTGATACAAATTGTGTTTTAACAACATGAACTCGTGCAGAGATCCATACAAGCCATCGACAAGATAAAGGGAGAATTGGGAGAAAAGTCTATCAAGGCCACATAAATCATCAGGTTTTTGAATTCCAAGAGAAAATATGAGTTGGAAGCACTGGAAATAGAGGATAGGATAGAAAAAATCCTTGAGTTCAAGAAGGTTTTGACCAAGGGATTGATGCTGCAAATCGAGGAGAAAGCTCAGACAATGGATATTTGAGTGAAGAGGTTTTTCAGCAAGGTCGACTCACTGCATAAGAAAGGTCTTCCAGGTTTACTAGTGATCAATGATAAACTGATTACTCTATCAGACTACAAACACAAGATCCTCACAGTAGCGAAATATGGTTCGAAATTTGCAAGCATACAAGGGAGCATAATTGGCAAGGATTTCTTAGAAACTCTACAGTTGGACCTGAGCACCCAACATGAGATAAAGTACATCTTCATCACAAAGCCAACCTTTTCCAAGTACAAAGAGATGGATGAAATTTACAGAAGGTTACTCAAGGTTTCCATCCCTAGTCAAAAGAGATGGAAAGACCTATGTGCCTTACTCGAGTAGAGATGAGGTGGAGATCTGATTCAGCATGAGGAAGATAGTCAAAGTCAAGTGGATGAATCACCAATTACTTTCCCAGAAATCAACACTCAGGATACGAACAGATCACCAACAGTCCTATTATTTTGTAATATGTAATCTAGTTAGTTAGATTTTTCCTCCACCATATCCTAGTCATTAATGACAGGATCATATGTAATTATTGTATAAATACTTCTCACTTAGAAGTATTGAGGCTTGATTTTTGCACCCAGGAAGCTATGTTTGTAATCTTTTTGAGAAGATCAACCAGTAATAAAAAAATTGATTCACATGATTCTTGCATTTGGATGTTGGTGATGTTAATCTTGCTCTGTTTATGTTTATCTTACTCTGTAATCATCTTTGTTTTCTATTTCTAATCATTTAAATGAAGTTAATGAACATAATTTGTCTCATGCACTCTGTTTATGGTCTTTAGTGATCTGCATGTTAATAATATGATATTAATCATAGAAATTCTTAACTGCTTCTTTTCTTGATTGAATATCTCACCTGTTCTATCTTTCCACCACATTTAAATCTAATAGATCCAACATTCTCACTATCTCTCCCTGTGAAGAAATCTCATAAAAAATTGTATTTGATCTTAATCTTTAACACATACCCCATAGCCCAATGGATGTTTAATGCAATACTATAGCCAATATTTATAAACAAAACAACAAACTCAGATTATTATAACTAGCCTAATATTTAAAACTCAAACAGATATAAATCTTATAGAGAGATCCCTCTCTGAAACTGGCAGGGCTAGATCCCAGTTTCGAAGTGATTTTGTTAAGTTACCTCTGTTAATTTCTTCTGCCCTTAACAACCTCTGGGAATTACAGAGTGCTAACATAGTGGTGACCATACTGGGGAACTGAACAAACTTTCCATCCTTACGAATTATTTTCCCTAGATAAAGAAAACTTTATTTCTAAACAATTGAAGATCTAACTTTCAAGAGATAAATGTTCATAGGTTGTTGAAGTTTGTATATATTAATTTATATTTCTTAAAGATAAAGTTTTGGCTACTAAGAGTTTACACTAGATCTCATCCTGATCTAGAACCTGTAACATCAGTAGATAATCCAGAAAAGTTACTCAGAAAAAGAAACACTGTAGAAGGTCAAGGGAGTAACAGTCCTCTTCATAGGGCCTCTTCTCTTCCAGAGAATCTTGTCACAATCCAAGACCTTGTGTTTGACCTACCTTTTGAGCAAAGCCTTTTTAGAACCAAATCTGATAGCTTTGTGAATGAAATAGTTCTAGATCAAAGCATCCTCCAACCTAGAACCCCTGAAAGACTTTCTCCTAGAGAAGATTTTGATCAACGGTTTCTTCAAGAGTTTAATAAGTTAGAAGATATAGTATCAAATCTTGATCATGTTTTGTATAAATCCCACTTTCAACAATCAGTTGAATTTTCTGCCCTTATTATTGTTGCAACTTCTCTCAATCCTCAAAAAGCTCATTCTGTATCTCCTAGCCCTACATCATCTGCCTCTTTTGTCACTTCCCCACCAATCACACAGGTTGTCATTCAACCTCCTCCACCAATCATGGTAGCAATATATGCTCCCCTGGTGTTAGCTGCTCCCTTACATGTCATTCCATAGGACTATCAAACCAGGCTTCCTCATTTTGATGGTACTGGACCCCTTAATGCACAACATGTGGATAAAATGAATGATTACTTTGATTTGCATGAAGTTGATGAGGCAGATGTCCAGATGAGACTTTTTGCTCAAATCTTAACTTGCAATGTCAAAAAATGGTTCAAAGCATTACGTGTTGCTAGCATCGTTGATATTTCTTCTTTTCACCTAAGTTTTATCGACAGATGGGAGGTAAAGAAAAACCCTCTCCAAATTTTATCTGAATATGAAAATATCAAAAGAAATCAAGGGGAAACAGTACATGACTATTGCATTCATTTTAATAATATTTATAACGCAATTCCTACTGATATCAAGCCTCCTCAAGGCTTGGCCTTAATCAAGTTCCCTGATGGATTTAATGTTGATATGTCCTACCAACTAAGAGAAAGAAATTCTGCCACCCTGGAAGATATGCAGAAAAGTGAAGTGAGCATTGAAGCCAACTTATTAGCCATAAGAGATAGGAAAAGAACAGAAAGAAGATTTACAATTAAAGAAGAACCTTCCACTTCTACTTCAAATACCAAAATTGATTCTTTAGTAAGGACCATGGAGAGAATGATGGACATATTGAAAATCAATGACAAAAATCCGCCTAGAGAGAATTAGCTTACTCCTCAGATTTGAAATCCTAATTTCAGAAGAAACCCTCCCCAAATTAGACAGAGAGAGCCTAGAGACCAAAGGGAACAAAGAGGTCATGATCAACATATTAGACCACCTCTTCAAGAAAACTATGTTGATGAAGGGGAAGATGTAATTGAGGAGTTGGATGACATTCACATAAATCTTATGGGGGTTAATGACAATGATTCCATTTTTCTCACTCAGGAAGAACATGAAATTTTTCTCCTTTCATAGACAGAAGTAGTGGAGGAAGAGTCTGAACAACAGGCCTTCGAGAATGCAATAATGGAAGTCCACAGACAATACAACTTGAGAAGCAAGAAGTCTAACGACAACCCAACTAAGAAGGATACCGAAACTAAGAAAGCTGTTGAAGCCAAGAAAACCTCAGATACTAATCCTAAGAAGGTTCCTGAAAAGAATAATTAAGAAAATCTTGCAAAAAGAACTCTTGAATCTTCACCAAAAATAACTCAAATAGAGGTTGCATCCACAAGTCATCCAAGTAATACTGCACATAAAACTATGGTTGATAAATCAGAATGACAGAGCCAAAGTAGAACTTCAACCACTTTCAGTTTGGAAAGTGAATTGGCCAAACTGAAGATTCCTATTCCTTTGACAGAACTAATGAACAAAAATGATTACAGATCACAGGTGATCAAAGAATTAAATATAGAGCTAGGACTAGGCACAGACACTATGAATGTAGCCGATGATCAACCTGAGTTGTTGTTTGGTCCAGAGGTTGATGGACAAGCTGATAATGGTTATGTTCCTCCTTTCTACATTAGTCTGAATATCCACGACAAGACATTACATAACACTATGATGGATTTTGGTGCTTCTCACAATCTTATAACCAAGGCTGTGATAGAGAAGTTGGGGCTTGATATCACCAGGCCTTACAAGGACTTATACTCCTTTGACTCCATCAAGGTTAAATGCATAGGTATTATCAAATATTTGTGCATCACCATGGCTCAAATCCTGGCTAAAATCATGGTGATGGATATTGTGGTTGCATTTATTCCTCCGAAATATGGTATGTTATTATCTAGATCATGGGGTGCCAAGTTAAAGGGTACTTTACAGTTAGACATATCCTATGCCACCATTCCTGTATTTAGTCAATAGAGAAGATTGTACAGAGAGACTCAGATGAAGTATATGGTCAGCAGTCAAGAGAAGCCACATAACTATCCTTTGTACTATTTTCATTCTGACCTGGACTCTTTCATTTTATATAATGATGGTGACTTGGATAGTCAAATTGCACAATTAGAAGATGATACATCTAGCCTGGAGGAAAATCAAGTAATCACTGAGGAAACTAAAATGGTGACAACAAAAATTGATGAATCAACAGAAAATTTATGGAGTAGAGATTTCGATGGAGCTGTCAACAAAGAAGGAGTTGGAGTTGGAGTATGGGTGCATAATCATAAAGCAAGGTATTCAGAAACTCACTCTTATAAATTAAATTTCCAGTGCACCAATAACATAGCTGAGTATGAATCATTGATGCTCGGCATGAAGTTATTGAAGAAACTTGGTGCCAAAGATATTATGGTAAGAGGTGATTATGAACTTGTCATTAAACAAATCAAAGGTGAGTATTCTACAAAACACCCTAGGCTCAGATCTTATAGAAATGTTGTTTTGGATTTTCTACAATGTTTCACTGAGATTGACTTACAGGTAATTCCTAGAGGCCAGAACATACTTGTAGATGGATTGGCTACTTCGGCAGCCACATGTAAAATACCTTTCCATCGAAATCGCCAATACATACTAGAGGTTAAATGCAGGCCGACCATCCCAGACAATATCAGGTACTGACAAGTATTTGTAAACGATGAACAAATTGAAGATTTCCTACAGTCTAAAATTGATTTTTAATGTACAAATATTGATGTAGATAGCGATGATGAAGATGTAAATAAACCAGACTTAGAAGATGATGGTGTAAATAAATTAGATTCAGATGAAATAAATGAAAAAGATGAAGACTCGGATATTTTGCAACTGAAGAATAATGTTTTACCTAGAGGTTTGGTTCCTTTAGAGGAATTGTTTGATTTCAATGACATAGAAAAAAAGCCCAAAATCGAACCTACTGGAAAGGAGGTTGAGGAATGTAATATAGGAACAGAGGAAAAACCCAAAATGATTAAACTATCTAAATCTTTACCCCCCGAGAAAAAACACAAATATATTGAACTGTTCAAGGAATTTGTAGATGTCTTTGCTTGGAGCTATGAGGATTTAAAGTCTTATGACACTAGTATCATACAACACAAAATCCCAATAAAAGAAGAACATAATCCTTTAAAGAAGAAACTTAGGAGGATCAATCCAAAGTTAATGCCCTTGACAGAAAAAGAGATAAAGAAAATGTATGATGCCAAAATAATAGTTCCCTTGATATTTTCAAAATGGGTTTCCAATTTGGTTCCTACTAGAAAGAAAACTTGAGAAATCACACTCTGCATTGATTTCAGAAACCTCAACAAGGTTTCCCTTAAAGACAATTATCCTCTGCCTAAAATGGATAACATCTTACAAAAGGTGGTTGGATCCAGTAGGATTTCTTTGCTAGATGGTTTTTCTGGTTATAACCAAGTCCTCATTCACCCTGATGACCGAGAAAAAACAACATTCACTACACCCTGGGGAACTTTCATGTATGTGAAAATTCCCTTCGGTTTAATGAATGATGGTGCCACATTCCAAAGAGCAATGCATTGACTTTGTGGATGATCTTGGTAGGTTTATAGTCATATACTTGGATGATGTTACTGCCTATTCAAAATCAGATGAGGAACATTTGCAACACCTCAGACGAGTGCTCGAAAAGTGCAGAAAGTTTGGGATCTCATTAAATCCCAAGAAAACTATTTTTGGTTTAGAAGAAGGCAAACTGATAGGGCATATAATCTCTAAATATGGAATCAGGATATACCCCAGTAGAATCATGGCCATCCAAAAGTTAGACCATCCTAGGAACATTAAGGAATTGCAATCCTTCATAGGAAAAATAATTTTCTGAGAAGATTCATACCCAATTTGGCAAAACTCCTCAGGAACATTACAAATATGCTTTAAAAATATACCAAAATAAAGTGGAACATAGAAGCTAAACATTCCTTTGAGAAAGTAAAACATGCACTTACACAAGCCCCTATATTAATCCATCCAGATTACACTAAAGATTTCTATTTATTCTCTTTTGCATATGAGCACACCATTGCAACGGTCCTTTTGCAGAAAAAAAGGTGAAGGCCATGAACATCCCATAGCCTTTTTAAGAAATTCATTGAGAGATGCTTCACTGAACTACAACATAATGGAGAAACATGCTTTTGCCTTGGTAAAAGCAATTAAAGATTTTAGGGTCTACATTCTCCATTCACATACCATTGCTTATGTTCCAAATGCAGTGGTGAAAGACATTTTGACTCATGATAACCTAGATGGTAGGAGAGGGAAATGGACTGTTGTGATCCTGGAATATGACATAGAAATCAAACCAATTAAACTGATCAAGGGTCAAGGTTTGGCCAAACTGACGGCTGAATCAAATTTTTATGCTTTAGATATTAAAAATTTAGCTGCGGTTGATGAACAGGGATGGCAAGTGAATCCACATGTCAAAGAGGTATTCTCAAATTCTCCATGGTACGCAAAACTTATCTTTGTATTGCATAATTTACAAGATCCTCCTGGTCTAACTAAGACGAAAGCTAGATTCTTAAAACTTAAAGCTTTGAAATATTGCATTCTGAATGGAGATCTTTACTGGAAAGATGCTGGGGGAATTTTACTTATTTTTTATTAGAAGATGAAGCTGACAAAGCATTGCAGGATTTCCATGAAGGTGATTGTGGCGGGCATTTAAATTGGAAGGCTACTGCTAACAAGATCCTTAGAGCTTGTTTTTACTGGCCCACCTTGTTTGCAAATGTCCATAAAAAGGTAACCTCCTGTCACAAGTGCCAGGTCTTTGAAGGCAAAAGGAAACTTTTTGTCCTTACCCTTGAAACCTATTTATGTGGAAGCTCCATTCCAACAATGGGGTTTGGAATTTTTTGGCGAGATTCACCCACCCTCATCAGGTCAACATAAGTGGATCCTCACAGCTACAGACTACTTCAAAAAGTGGATTGAAGTTGTAGCCTTCAGGAAACTTGTACTACTTCATTGTTAAATTCTTGGAAACTAATATTTTATATCATTTTGGATTCCCTAGGAAGATTATAATTGATAATGCAACAACTTTCAGATCAAAAAATCTAGTAGAATTTTGCAGCAAGTACCAGATTACTTTGGGACACTCCACAACCTATTACCCTCAGAGAAATGGGTTAGTTGAGTCCTCAAATAAATGTTTGGTAAATATCATAAAGAAGATGTTGCAGGAAAATAAGAAATCCTGGCACAACAAATTGATTCATGCACTTTGGGCTGACATACTAACCACAAAAAGATCAATTGGTATGTCCCCATATCAGTTGGTATATGGAATTGATGTTGTTTTCCCCACCTCTTTGGGTGTTCTTGTTATGAATTTGTTGCAAGAAGTACAGGCAGAGCCTAATGATATTCAAAGAAGAATCAATTAGATGATCCAACTCCAACAGTTCAGAGAGGAGGTGTATAACCAGACAGAGGTAATCCAAGAGAGCATTAAGAATATTTATGACAGAAGAACCAAGGAGGATGATTTCAAATTGGGTGATATGGTACTAAAATGGGATTCAAGAAATGAGGACAAGGGAAAGCATGGAAAGTTCGGCAGTTTGTGGAAAGGCCCTTACATCATCTAGGCATATAGAGGAAACAATGCATTCTTATTCAAGGACAGTGATGGAGCAGACCTTCCACGAGGACTTATAAATGGAAGGATGCTCAAACATTATGTTCCACCAGAATGAAGATCTTAGTCACTCATCCCATTGTACAAACCACTTTTACTTTTACTTTTATGTCATGTGTGAGGTGATTTTTTATCATATGGTTGAACCCTGAAGAGAAGGCCCTGAGCCACTAATCTGGATCACCAAATTTATAATTATAATAAAGCAGATCAGGATGCAGAGAAAGAATTGAGGAAGGAGATTCAAAGCAGCAGGTAGCTGGATTCTTGGCACCTCACAAGGAAAGCACCATCCCCAAGTGGAGCCATTGTTATAACCCTATGTTTCATAGGATCACCTGGTGATTATAATCTTTTATTCTAGTTGCATTATATTGTAAATAATATTTTATTCTGTAAATGATTCACAAAGAAAAAGAAAGGAAAAAGAAAAAGAAAAGAAAAGAAAAGAAAAAATACAAAAAATCAAGAGGGTATAAAAATAGAAAATAAAATGATAAAACCCCATGAAATAATTTGTCTTGATTCATATTTTCTAACCATGATCAAGCTCTTTCAATTTATGGAGATAGGATAGTGAATAAATTTGGCTAAATAATTTAATCTTAGCCAAATTAGATAGGTTAGTGAATAAGTTTGATCAAACAGATTAAGCTTGGTCAAATGTCTTAGGTTAGAGTATTTTTTTACCCAATAGTTTAATCCGCGTTAATGTGTTAGGTAACTAGATTAGGATGTAGGTTAGCATGTCTTATTTCAGTAAAATTAATGAAAGGGTGATTAAATGCCTTTGATTTGAGTTGAAATGATGTATTTTTGACCCCTTGGTGACAAAATAAAGAAAGGGGAGTTAGAAAAACCCATAAAATGTTGTTATCTTAAGTTTCGTGGTGATATGTCAGTTTTGGCGCTTTGTGCTAAAAGGCGCGCTAATATCAACGGTCGATCCAGATGTGCTCAGATCTACAGTCGGAAGAGAATATCAGACCCCCCCGACCTTTCTGCCTTTAACGGTGGGGGGGGGTCCCAGTTGGTGGTTTTCCAAGCGTGGGCCCCTCATAATGTGTCACATTCCTGTTAACTTAGACCCCCCTCACTCCTTACTGCTTACCGCCTACACACCACCCCCCCCCTCCAAGTAAACCACCAAACCACTCATCCATACCACCTCCGTGCTCCACCGCCACACTCCACTATCTTGCCTACATGTCACATTCAACTCACCTGTCACCCATCACATCCCATCCACCCATTGGCCATTCATTAACCTCCACATCACATCTGATATGTCCATTGCCCAATCAATGCAGTCGACCATTATCGTTACCCGTCCGACTCACCCTCTGCTCCATAATGGGAACCCCATTCAACCATTTAACTTCGTTCTTTCTCCATTGTTTCACTGTTCATTGATCCAGACGCATTCGACGCCACCAATTCCCATTCTCAAGATAACCGCCATCAATATTACAGTCAACAACCACCATTAAAACCTAGTAAACACAGTTAACGTCTTTCTCTGTTTGTAGGTATCAGTTTGATCATGGCGCTCAAGTCCAAAGCCACCGAAACTAAAGAAAATCCTTTCATCCCTCTTCCTGTCAACTTGGATTGCATACCCTTGGCCGATAAAGATTATTTAATTGCAGATCCGAAGTGTGAATTCAACTTCTTCGAATTACACTTCTGGATCAAGGATGTTTTTTTGGATCAAAGAGACGAGATCGGACTCTGGGAGTCCAACCGTTCACTGTACCTTTTTCCCCAGACATATTGTTTCCCAGAATTTTCTCTGAAATGCCAATCTCACTACCTTCCCATCCAAGGGCCATTGTCTCTTCATTTGGAAAAACGCTTTTCAACATCACCCCTCAAACAATAAATCAGATACTACAGATACCCAGGAATGATTCTGCCTCCCCCTTCTCCATTGAAATATTGACCGAGATATACCAAAAACTGTTTTTCCCATAGATAGCTCAAATCCTTGAACTCTTCCTACCTGGAAATGCTCAATTACCCAAGAAGAATCCCCCATACCATTCCTCCATTTTTTCAGTCAAAGGTAACCAAATCATCTCATCCCTGTGTTGCCTGCTAGGGTATTATTCTGATGAATGGGTAGATGAACCCATTCTGGGTTTTCTATCCATTTTCTCACTGAGGAAAAGGCTACTACATAGTTTTACTACAGTCATTTTCTAGATGACAACAGTCATAAACAATTGTTCAAGTTCTCCACAAAAGGTATGTTCAGGTATTATTCAATATTGGTGTACCTGTTCCTCTTTTTCCAAGCGAACACGTTCTCCTTCTCCCAATAGAAATTGGACCAAGATGGTAACCCTCAACCTGTGATCTTCTGGACATCCATAGTGAGGAAGAACTCATCTAAGTTCAACTTCAAATAGTTCATTGACCAATTCTACCATCCAGTGGTATCCATGCTAAGTGGAAGAATAGAACCAAGGATAAATGAGGAAATTAAGAGGATTCAACACCTATCAGACCTAGCTAAAACAGGGGATTGGTACCTTTACTAGGATTATACATAAATCGGGATCTATGGATGTGAATTACCCCCTTACAAGATGCCAAATTATTTTCCTTTTAGGATATTCGCTCTGGAATATATTAGACAGATGATAAATTCATATGATATTCACTTTGTAGCTTTCAAGAAGAAACACCAGCTCGGGATCAAAGGTCATATAGGTTCTTTCATTTGCAACAACAAAGCTGCAGGGGAGGAAGCCAATAAATTGTTAAAGGAAATGAAGTTCAACCTCATCTTCCCATGGCACTATGACCCCCGTGGCATTATTGCAGAAACCAGGTTAAAGAACAAGATTTCTCCCTATGCTCATGTGCCTAAACCTGAAGTTGAAAAAATTATGAACCAGATAGAGTGGGAGGAAAAAAATCTGCTAGACACAGAGAAACATCCTTCACCAATCAAAATTTCACATACCATTACTCCACAGGTGCAAGCAGAGAAGAGAACCAGAAAAGAAGTATCTCCTGTTGGATTACTGAGAGGGGGGGGTGAATCAGTAATAATGTAATTTTAATCCTTTTTCTTCAAATGTTATATCAATGTAGAATTATTATCCAATAATGAGCAGTAATAAATAAACAATCACAC
>JASDQU010100176.1:285319-322497 GCA_032191745.1 Picea mariana
GACGTCACCCCTAGGATATTTCATCTTGACGCAACAATCTATTATATGTGAGCAACTGAATGATATTTAATGCATTGATTTGATTCAAGGAGTGATTATATTCATCGGATGCTATATTGTTCCAGTATTTATTGATAAGTAACATCATATTGCCATTGTTATTATTGCAAACATTGACTTCGTCAATATTTACTGCTGTATTTGCTCATGTATTGAATTTAGATAGTCACTGATTTATGAAGTATTAACCATTACTGCACGTACTAGTTTTATTGTTGTCTTGTCACGCAAGCAGGTGCCTTCTCCATGGTCATTCTTTATTTGACTATCTCTTTGGGCGGTAATCTATGAAAAGAGGAAAATAGCCTTAATCCTTTGAGCCTTTCCCTTTCAAACCCCAGATTGCCAGGGACGTCTCCCTCGGGCCTAGCCTCCCTAAATAGAAAGGACCTCCCCATTGTGGTGACAATGGGTGGGGTAGGTCCCTGTTATGCCAGTTTGGCCTTCTTCTTTATAGCCTTTGCTCCTAGCTACAAACTGTGCGATAACAATGTCCATCCATCAGATCAAATGGATATGCATAGACAAACTAGAGAAATGATTTTCTCCACCCTGGCAAATACATCCTTGATTGCAGGTCTCTTTAAACAATGTCTAGTCTTAGTTGAAGCTGGAAAAGATATCTTCCTTAGCCAAGAATAACAAGATCAAATCCCTAGAGGAGCTAGTACTGAAAATTGGCTATGATCCATCCAATGTCAAAGCAACCGAGGAACTCCTTAAGAAGAAAAATGTTGACATAAAATCTCTAAGGAAACAACTGAAACTTCCAGCCACTGAAGATTCACAGGCAAAGGAAATGGCTGAGAGTGAAAGCCACAAGGAGGACATGCTAAAACTAATAATGGAGCAGAATGTACAAATAAAGGAGATGGAGGTCGAGCTGGATAAGTTAATAAAAGATAAAGAATAGAGTGTGAAAATGGTTGTTATCCCATTGGAGGCAGTTCCTGATCCAAAAATGAAGGTATTACTGATAAATTGCAAGTTTAGTTTATTGTATTTTATGCATCGGATCAATAAGAATGTGAAACACATAAACTTATTACTTGTTGCGGAATATCAAATATGACTTTTTCTTGATGCTTATAAGTGAATAAAGAGATCACCCATTATAAACCATGCTGCAAATAAAGAGAAGAGAACAACAAAACAAAAAGAGAAACAAAGACAAGAACTTGTTAACGGAGTTCACCAATCGTTGGCTACGTCTCCAGGCCCGCTTCCAAGTGGAGGACCTCTTTATTGCTCTTTAAATGCTAAAAGTTCTCTTACATAGGCTCTTTGATGTTACATTACATGCTTCAGATCTGCTGTGCAAGACCTCCTTGCTCAGATTCATACATGCATCATCAAATTCCTCTCAAAAACATGGCAAAAATGCCTCTCAAATCATGAGAAAAGGCCAAAAATTAATGGGTGCTCCTTCAAATCCCTTCATCAAAAGATGTCCTTCAAGCTTCAAAAGGCCTGGTTTTTATAGCTTTCAGGCTCAGATGAGGAAGCCCAACTTCCCTTGAAGATTTGGCCTCTTTCTGGGATCAAATCCCCCTGCAAATGGCCAAAATATCCTTCAAAAACCTATTCTGGTCATTAAATCTCTTATTACAGGCATGAATTAATTAAAAATCCAATAACAGGGTAAAAAAACCCACTTTTAAACCATAATATATGGTTAAGCCCCAAAAAATGGCGTGCGCTCCTCAAAACTTGGTCACATGCACTATAAATGGCGCGCTAGCTCCTGGTTCTGTTGCGCTTTGCATGGGATCATGGTCTAGAAGATAAATCCTCAGCGTGACTTTGGAGGATTAGGTACTGGTCATGTGCGAACAACCCGAGATCTGAGGGCTAGCGCCTATCCAAACCCCCTGCGTTGCATCTGCCGCATGGTCATGTGGTATGGTAGAACGTAACCATGGGCTTGGTCTTATCCCCAACCCCCTCCGCGCCAACCTTAATACATATGCAACATATATAATATATCATTAACTTATATTAATAAGTCTCATGTATGGCGCGTTGGTGTTGGACCATTCTTCAAAGCGCTTGGGCTTGGTGGTGGTCATGGGTTCAAAACCCATGGACCCCTAACTTATTTTTGGAACTTGCCATTCGACTGCCGACTGGGTGCCATGTGGCTGCCTGGGCCACGTGGCACCACCACATTTGCCCAAATCACATGCTACGTGTCCAATTCTGATTGGATCTGTCATCTGCCCAGTCAACTGCTGCAGTGCTGCCACATGTATTGCCACATAAGCATCATTAATTAGCTTTGGTGATGTCATGCTGACGTCAACATTGACTTTTTGCCAGTTGACCCTTTGACTTTTTCGCTATTTGAGAATCTGATCAGAGTGCGATAACTCTCATATACGGAGCCCGCTTGAGAAAGTAAATATATGGCCAGAATGAACATGACAAGCCGATCGCAATGGAATTCATTTCACTCAATTATGAGGATTTTCATTTTTGAGCATTTTCTGAGCCTGGGGAGCCTCCTAGCTCTTCCTCCCCACTTTGGAAGCTTTTGGACCACCAAAAGTCTTCTTTTTACTCAGGTGAGAAGTGAGGGTACTTCCTCCCCACTTGTCCGATATTGTCCATCCTTTCTGCTTGGACAATAATCACCTGACCAATCACAACAAACATGAAAATTGAGATGGCATTGTTTACCAAAGTAATCATCCCATCAATTGCACAATAATCTACATTCTTTGTTGTAGTTAGCAGCCATACACCACTGAATAGCAACAAACTAATCAACAATACTAGACATGCTAATGAGAATGAAATAACATGCTTCCCCTTCTGCACATGAACAGTAACAAAAGTATGCAGCTGAACCTCATGTTGTACCCCTGGTGACACTTCATGATTGTTAGAAACATACAGAATCATCTCATTTCTAGCATCACTAACTTCATGTTTTGTTACAGACATAAGTGCTAAACTTTTGCTTGCATTTACCATTCTTTTTAACTATCCTCTAGCTGCAAAAGATCTGTCAGTTTTCATGCGATGAGCACGAACAATGTACTCTTTCCCATCCTTCTTGAAGCAATATTTATTTTCCTCCCTGTAGAATATAGCTTTCCTATAATAAAGGTATGGGTTTCCCAGTACAATTCCACATATGTCCAGTGGCACTATATCAATCTCTACTTCATCAACATAATTAGACGTGATTGCAAACTTGATTTTACATTGCTTGGTTAGTTGCAAATTATTATCCCCACATATCCATCCCAATGGATATGGTTTAGGATGTGACTTAGTTTCAAGTCCCAAGTTATTTACAACCTCTTCACTGATTAGATTGGCTTGTGATCCACTGTCTACAAGAGTATCAACTTTAACATTATGTGTTATAACCCTTATGTGGAAAAGTTCACTCCTTTTACACTCATCATTTACAACAACTGAATTAGAAGAGCTAGTACTTGCAACATAATTTATACCTCGGATTCCCATAGCTACAACCTGTGTCTCATCACTGGAATTTGATCCAAGATCCACTTGAACTGTCGCAACTATGGTATTCTTCTTTCCTTGGTTGGCATACTTCTTTGGCTTCATTTCAGGATGTAAGATCCAACAACGATCTTCATCATGGCCTACTTTCTTGCAATGCTTGCAAGTAGGCTTCCCCTTTCTTGCTGTGGCTATCTTCTTCCCTTTCTCTTTTCTTTTCCCTGAATCCTTTCCTTGCCAAGTATCTGTAGAAACACTATCACCAACATTCCCTTTACTTGATTCAATGTGAATGGCTTGTACACATACTTCATCAAACTTAGAAGGATTTAGCATAAGGATAGTGTGCTTGAGATAAGAAGGTAATCCACCAATATATTTTAGGAGTGTCTCTTGTGTATATAAAGGAATACCCAAATTTAAAGCGTTCTTACGAAATCTCTGAGTATATTCTTGTACACTTTGACCTTTAACTTCCCTTAAACTTTTCCAATTCATCATTTCCTGTTGCATGTATGCTAATGGATAGAATTGTTTCTTCAAAGCAGTGATAAAATCAATCTAGGAAGAGATTGTTTTACCATTTTTATTGAGATCATCCTTAGTTTTTCTTTCCCACCATATGAGAGATGTGCCTCCCAATTTAAGACTTGCAAGTTGGATCTTTGTTTCATCATAAACAATCCTTTGTATCCTGCAATAGACTTCTAACTGTCTCACCCAATTATCTAGCTTTTCTGCATCTAATTCACCATCATAAGTGGGTAATTGAAACTTTACATCTAACTTTAATAAAGGCATATCAGAAGAATGATGAGTTTTTTTAGGTTGCTTATCCTTTGAGGGATGTACACTTGATTCACTTTTAGATGATGAGGATGAAGGAGAAGAAGGTTCTGAAGGTCCACCACCTCCAACTCCTCCTTTCGCTCTTACAAAAGATTCACCTTCTTCAACTTTTGGATTTCTTCGCAGTCCTTGTTTGGTCCAATCTACTGCTCTAGATTAGGCTTAATTTATTGTCAACCAAGGTAGGTATTCTTAGAGGCACTTGTCTAATGTATATAGACCTAGAAGGATCTAAATTCCTAGATGAAGATTTACTGTAGCAGGTTCCAGCACTCTTTTACAAGAGTTTGATATTTGGTTCCTCACACACTTTAAACACTTCTTTAATTAAATCTGATCTAACATCCTAAAAACAGAGTGCTCACAATTGTTTGAGATTTCAATCCTTTTACAAGGTTTCAGTTCACAAAAGCTCTTCCAAATCAGCACATTTAAATCAAATGCATTTAAAACTTTAAACACTCTTTTAATTAAATCTGATCTAACATCCTAGAGTGCTCACAATTGTCTGAGATTTCAATCCTTTTACAAGGTTTCAGTTCACAAAAGCTCTTCCAAATCAGCACATTTAAATCAAATGCATTAAAACAGAGACCACAGAGATAATCTTGAATTCAATACATAATTAAACCCTCTTACAAGGACTGCTCATTAATCTAGTAATTGAATCCTTCAATTATAACCATGAGCCATGAAATAGAAATGATGACTGGAATTATAAACACAACTTAATTGAAATCTATGAACTCACATCATGAAGATTAAATAAAAATGTTAATTCAGATCTGAACATATGAATCTAATGGAATCGTGAAGAAAAGTGTACCAACATAACATGGGGGCCCTTCCACGCTTGCAAGCACACTTGGAAAAAATTCAGATGATAAAAATGCTAAATCATAACACCATGAATGATGGAATTTCTGTCTCTGATTAAAATCTGGAAATGAGTTACATCAAAATAGAATTCTGAAGCTCGTACATAGTCCCCTGTCTTTTCTTTGCATCACCAACATACATTCTTCACCCCGTATTACATGTTTCTACTACTTATTTATAAAAATTACAAAAGGAGGCTAAAAACCTAACTGATCTCCAAATCAGGTCGAATCAGTTTGAATCCCTAAACATAAGCAAAATATCAAGCCTACTCATTTATGATTCGGATTTTTCTGCTAGACTAGCTGGGTTTCACTAGCGTTGACCAGATATTTAGGAACTTCGAATCTGAGGCTGGATAGATTTTTCACCATCTGTGTACATTCCAGATCAAGCCCATGTCCTTCATTTTGGTCTACCTGTTATGCCACATGTCAGAACATAAAGCATTTACAGGAAGTTACCACATTTGTAATTTTTTTGAAAATTTCAATTTTTAACACAAAAATTCCATAAATCGATTTTAATGTAGAAATAACAATCATGATACTATATTAATTAATTTCAATAAAATATGAGGGATTTATGGAGGTTTAGTGAAGAAAATGGTGGATAATGATGGGATTTTAGGACAAAATATAGGCCAAAGAATGAAACCAACAGTGCTCTTTCCTAATAAAGTTCCTCTACCATGGATTTTATCAATTGAAATGACTCAAAGAAATCATCCTCAGATGCAAAAGGACCTAGTTTTCTCGGTAAAGAAATCTCTTGTTTATTTGGTCTCATTTGAATCTCTGTGTTAAGAGCCTCAAGTTGGCCTTCTCCTCGCTTGAGTTTTGCTCTGGTGAGCATCCAATGCTTGCAATTCCTGTCAAACCTTCAAAACCAAATGATCTGATACCATAAAATTGATCAAAAAATGAAGGTATTACTGATAAATTTCAAGTTTAGTTTATTGTATTTTATGCATTGGATAGATAAGAATGCGAAATACATAAACTTATTACTTGTTGCGGAATATCAAATATGACTTTTTCTTTATGCTTATAAGTGAATAAAGAGATTAGCCATTATAAACCATGCTGCAAATAAAGAGAAGAGAACAACAAAACAAAAATAGAAATAGAGACAAGAACTTGTTAACGGAGTTCACCAATCGTTGGCTACGTCTCCAGGCCCGCTTCCAAGTGGAGGACCTCTTTATTTCTCTTTAACTGCTCAAAGTTCTCTTACATAGGCTCTTTGCTGTTACATTACATGCTTTAGATATGCTGTGCAAGACCTCCTTGCTCAGATTCATACATGCATCATCAAATTCCTCTCAAAAACATGGCAAAAATGCCCCTCAAATCATGAGAAAAGGCCAAAAATTAATGGGTGCTCCTTCAAATGCCTGCATCAAAAGATGTCCTTCAAGCTTCAAAAGGCCTGGTTTTTATAGCTTTTAGGCTCAGATGAGGAAGCCCAACTTCCCTTGAATATTTGGCCTCTTTCTAGGATCAAATCCCCCTCCAAATGGCCAAAATATCCTCCAAAAACCAATTCTGGTCATTAAATCTCTTATTACAAGCACAAATTAATTAAAAATCCAATAACACGGTAAAAAAACCCACTTTTAAACCATAATATATGGTTAAGCCCCAAAAAATGGTGCGCGCTCCTCAAAACTTTGTCACATGCACTATAAATGGCCAAGCGCTAGCCCCTTAAATCGTGCTAGCTCCTGGTTCTGTTGCGCTTTGCATGGGATCAAGGTCTAGAAGATAAACCCCCCATGCTCCTTTGGAGGATTAGGTACCGGTCATGTGGGAACAACCTGAGATCCGAGGGCTAGTGCCTATCCAAACCCCCTGCGTCGCATTTGCTGCATGGTCATGTGGTATGGTAGAACGTAACCATGGGCTGGGGCTTAGCCCCAGCCCTAACCGCGCCAACCTTAATACATATGTAACATATATAATATATCATTGACTTATATTAATAAGTTTCATGTATGGTGTGTTGGTGTTGGACCATTCTTCAAGGCGCTTGGGCTTGGCGGTGGTCGTGGGTTCAAAAACCATGGACCCCTAACTTATTTTTGGAACTTGCCATTCGACTGTTGACTGGGTGCCACGTGGCTACCCATGCTTGGGCCACGTGGCACCACCACATTTTCCCAAATCACATGCCACATGTCCAATTTTGATTGGATCTGTCATCTGCCCAATCATCTTCCTGGTCAACTGTTGCAGTGCTGCCACATGTCTCTGCCACATCAACATCATTAATTAGCTTTGGTGATGTCATGCTGATGTCATCATTGACTTTTTCCCAGTTGAGCCTTTGACTTTTTAACTGTTTGAGAATATGATCAGAGTACGATAACTCTCACATACGGAGCCTGTTTCAGAAAGTAAATCTATAGCCAGAATCAGCGCGACGAGCCAGTCGCAATGGAATTGGTTTCACTCAATTCCGAGAATTTTCATTTTTGAGCATTTTTTGAGCCTGGGGAGCCTCCTAGATCAGTTCCTCTCACAGGAGTCAATACAACATCAACAACCACAACAACATAAATTCCATCAGCCATTCCAGTGACAATCTGAGATGCTTGTGAGAAATTGGTGAAGTCAATGGAGGACATGATCCTGTTAGGAGAAGAAATTAGAAGATTGCAAGAAGAGGTTAAAAACCTCCAGAAACTGAAATCCATGTTCATATCCAACTACAACATAGAGATGCACAAATCATAGAGGCTCACTCAATAAATACAGAAGCTGCAGAAGGAAACTGTCATGGCCAAGACACTCTCTGAAGCCAAGGAAAATATCTAGATGGACATCATCAAGTCAATGACAGAGATATGGCCCCTCATACAAATTATGTTTGAACAACATGAACTGGTACAAAGAGCTAGACAATCAATTGACAAGATAAGAGAAGAATTGGGAGAGAGGCTTCCAGAGGCCACTGAAATCATCAGATTCTTAAAATCCAAAACCAAAGAGGATTTAGAGGCATTGGAAATTGAAGACAGAACAAAGACTATTCAGGAGGTCAAGAAGGTTTTGACCAAGAAGGGATTGATGATGCAACTAGAGGATAAATATCAGACAATGGACATTGGAGTGTAGAGGTTTTTCAGCAAGGTCGACTCATTGCACAAGAAGGGAATTCCAGGATTACTAGTAATAAATGATAAGCTAATTACTCTGGCAGACTACGAGCAGAAGATCCCTGCAGTAGAAAAATATGGTTCTAAATTTGCAAGCATACAAGGGAGCATTACTGGCAAGGATTTATTAGAAACTCTATAGTTGGACTTGAGCATCCAACATGAATTAAAACACATTTTCATCACCAAGCCTACCTTTGCTAAGTACACTGAGATGGACGAAACATACAAAAGGTTACTCAAGGTTTCCATTCCTAGTTAAAAGAGATGGGAAGACCTATGTGCTTTAATCGATTAGAGGTGATGTGGATGTTCAAGTCAGCATGAGGAACAATCAAGTCAAACTGATGAATCACCAACTACTTCCCCCAGAATCAACACCAAGGATTTGAATGGATCACCATCATTCCTATTATTTTGTAATCTGTAATCTAGTTAGTTAGATTTTTTCTCCACAATACCCTGATCATTAATGACAGGATCATATGTAATTGTTGTATAAATACTTCTCACTTAGAAGTATTTAGGGTTGATTTTTGTGCCCAAGGAGTTATGTTTGTAATCTTTTCGAGAAGATCGACCAGTAATAAAAAGTCTATTCACATGATTCTTACATTTGAACATTGGTGATGTTTATCTTTCTCAGTTAATGTTTATCTTTCTTAGTAATCATTATGTTTTATTTTTCTAATCATTAAAAGGAAGTTAATGAAATTTTTTTGTCTCAGGCACTCAATTTCTGGTCTTTTGGTGATCCACATGTTTTCATCTGATATTAAGCAAATAAATTCTTAGCTGCTTCTCTGTTTGGTTGACTCTCTTACATGTTCTATCTTTCCATCACATTTAATTGTAATAGATCCTGTATTCTCACTATCTTGCCCTGTGAAGAAATCTTATAAAAGCTGTATCTGATCTTAATCTTGAACACAGACCCCATAGCCCAATGGATGTTTAGTGCAATTATCTAGCCAATATTTATAAACAAAACAACAAACTCAGATTATTTTAACTAGCTTAATATATAAAACTCAAACAGATCTAAATCCTACCGAGAGATCCCTCTCTGAAACTGGCAGGGCTAGATCCCAGTTTCGAAAGTGGTTTTGGTAAGTTACCTCTGTCAATTTCTTCTACCCTTAACAACCTCTGGGAATTACAGAGTGCTAACATAGTGACGACCATACTGGGGAACTGAACAAATTTACCATCTTTATGAATTCTCTTCCCTAAATAAATAAAACTTTATTTATGAACAATTAAAGATCTAACTTCCAAGAGATAAATGTTCAGAGGTTGTTGAAATTTGTATATATTCATTTAGATTTCTTAAAGTTTAAAGTTTTGGCTCCAAAAATAATTCACACTAGATCTCATCCTGATCCAGAACTTTTAACAATAGTAGATAATCCAAAAAAATCAATCAGAAAAAGAAACACAGTAGAAGGTCAAGGGAGTAGTAGTCCTCTTCTTAGGGCCAATTCTCTTCCATAGAATCTTATCACCATCTAGGATATTGAGTTTGACCTACCTTTTGAGCACAACCTTTTGAGAAGCAAATCTGATAGCTTTGTGGATGAGATAGTACTAGATCAAATCTTCCTCCAACCTAAAACCTCTGAAAGACTCTCTCCTAGAACAGATTTCGATCGGAAAATCCTTCAAGAATTTGAGAAACTACAAGATCTAGCATCTATTCTTGATCAAGCTTTGTATAAATCCCACTTTCAATAGTCTGTAGAACTTTCTGCCATTTCTATTGCTACAACTTCTATCAATCCTCAAGTAACTCAGTCTATACCCCCCATCCCTATCTCTTCTAATTCTTCTGTCACTTCCCCACCAATCATACAGGTTGTCATCCAACCTCCTCCACCAATCATGACAGTAAGATATGCTCTCCTGGTTCTGGCTGCTCCTTTACATAACATGCCACAGGACTATCAAACCAGAATTCCTCAATTTGATGGTACCAACGCCCTTAATGCACAACAACATGTGAATAAAATGAATGATTTTTTTGATTTACAGGAAGTTGATGAGGTAGATGTTCAAATGAGACTCTTTGCACAAAGTTTAAATGACGAGGTAAAAAAATGTCTTAAAGCATTACACGCTGCTAGCATCATTCATATGGCTTCTTTTCACCAAACCTTTCTTAACAGATCGAAGGTAAATAAAAACCCTCTCCAAATTTTATCTGAATATGAGAATATCAAAAGAAATCAAGGGGAAATGGTACAAGACTATTGCATTCATTTCAATAATATCTATAATGCAATTCCTGTTGATATCAAACCTCCTCAAGGCCTGACCTTAATCAAGTTCCCTGATGGTTTCGATGCTGATATGTCCTACCAACTGAGAGAAAGAAATTCTGCCACTCTAGAAGATATGCAGAAGAGTGTTGTGAGTGTCGAAGCAAACCTATTAGCCAGGAGAGCTAGGCAAAGAACAAAAAGACAAGTCACAATCAAGGAAGAGCCTTCCACTTCCATCGCGGTTGCCATAATATATTCTTTGGTTAGAACCGTGGGAATATTGACGGAAAGACTATAAATCAATGACAAAAACCCGCCTAGAGAGAATCAACATGCTCCTTAGATTCGAAATCCAAATTTCAGAAGGAACCCTCCCTATAATAGACAGAGAGAGCCAAGAGACCAAAGGGAACAGAGAGGTCCTGATCAACAGATTAGGCCACCTCTTCAAGAAAACTACGTTGATGAAGGGGAAGAGATAATTGAGGAGTTGGACGACATTCACATAAACCTCATGGGGTTTAATGATAAAGATTCCATTTTTCTTACTTAGGAAGAACATGACTTGTTTTTCCTTTCACAAACTGAAGTAAATGAGGAAGATTCTGAACAACAAGCCTTAAAAAATGCAATAATGGAAGTCCACAGACAATAGAACTTGAGAAGCAATAAGTCTAACGATGACCCAACTAAGAAAGCTTCTAAAGCTAAGAAAACCTAAGATACTACCCCTAAGAAAGTTCTTGAAAAGAAAAATTCAGAGATCCCTGCAAAAAGAACTCTTGAATATTCACCAAGGATAGTTCAAACTGAGGTTGCATCCACAAGTCAACCTAGTACTACTGCACAGAAAAATGTGTCTGATAAGTCAGAATTTCAGAGCCAAAGAAGAACTGCTACCACTTTCAGCTTGGAAAGTGAATTGGCCAAACTGAAAATTTCTATTCCTCTGACAGAACTAATGAACAAAAATGCTTACAGATCACATGTGATCAAAGCATTAAACATAGAACCAGGAGTAGGCACAGACACTGTGAACATTGTTGATGATCAACTTGAGCTGCTGTTTGGTCCTGAGGTTGAGGGACAAACTAACAATGGTTCAGTTCCTCCTTTTTACATCAGTTTGAATATTCATGCCAAGACATTACACAACACCATGCTGGATTCTGGTGCTTCTCACAATATTATGCCCAAGGTTGTGATGGAGAAATTGGGGCTTGATATCACTAGGCCTTACAAGGACTTATACTCTTTTGACTCAAACAAAATTAAATGCATAGGTCTGATCAAAGATTTGTGTATCACTTTGGCACAAATCCCAGCTAAAAGCATGGTGATGGATATAGTTGTTGCAAATATTCCTCCAAAGTATGGCATGTTATTATCTCGATCATGGGGTGCGAAGTTAAAGGGTACTTTACAGTTAGACATGTCTTATGCCACCATTCTTGTATTTGGTCAGCAGAGAAGATTGTACAAAGAGACTCTAATGAAATACATGGTCAACAATCAAGAGAAACCACATAGATATCCTTTGTACTCTGTTCATTCTGACATGAACTCCTTCATTTTATATAACGATGGTGACTTGGATAGTCAAATTGCACAGTTGGAAGATGATGCATCTGGCATGGAGGAAATTAAAGTAATCACTGAGGAAAATAAAAAGGTGACAATAGAAACTGATGAACCAACATAACCCCTTTGGAGTTTAGATTTTGATGGAGCTGTCAGCATAGAAGGGTCTGGAGTTGGGGTGTGGGTGCATAATCCAAGAGAAAGGTATTCAAAAAATCACTCTTACAAATTAAATTTCTAGTGGACCAATAATATAGCTGACTATGAAGCATTGATGCTCAACCTGAAATTGTTGAAGAAATTTGGTGCTAAAAGAATTTCGGTAAGAGGTGATTATGAACTTATCATTAAACAAATCAAAGGTGAGTATTCTGCCAAGCACCCTAGACTTAGAGCTTATAGAAATGATGTTTTAGATTTTCTACAATGTTTTACTGAATATGACTTGYAGTTGATCCCTAGAGGCCAAAATATACTTGCTGATGGACTGGCTACATCAGTAGCCACTTGTAAAATACCGTTCCACCCAAATCGCCAATACACAATGTAGGTCAAATGTAGATCTACTATCCCAGATAATATCAGGTACTGGCAAGTGTTTGGTAATGATGAATAGATTGTTGATTTCCTATAGTCTAAAAATGAATTTGAGTGTGCAAATATTGATGTAGATAGTGATGATGATAGCGTAAATAAACTAGATTCAGAAAGTAATAGTGTAAATAAATTAGATTCAGAAGAAATAAATGAAAAAGGCGAAGACTCAGATATTTTTCAATTGAAGAATAATGTTTTACCTAGAGGTTTGGTTCCTTTAGAAGAACTGTTTGATTTCAATGATGTAGCAAACAATCCAAAAATTGAACCTACTAGAAAAGAGGTTGAGGAATGTAATATAGGAACAGAGGAAAAACCAAAAATGATTAAACTATCTAAATCTTTACCTCCCAAGAAAAAACACAAATATATTGAATTGTTTAAGGAATTTGTAGATGTCTTTGCTTGGAGCTATGAAGATTTAAAGTCTTATGACACTAGTATCATACAACACAAAATCCCAGTAAAAGAAGAACATAATCCTTTCAATCATAAACTTAGGAGAATCAATCCAAAGTTAATTCCTTTGATAGAAAAAGAAATAAATAAAATGTATGATGCCAAAATAATAGTCCCCTTGAGATTTTCAAAATGGGTTTCTAATGTGGTTCCTACTAGAAAGAAGACTGGAGAAATCAGGCTCTGCATTGATTTCAGAAACCTTAATAAGGTTTCCCTTAAAGATAACTATCCTCTGCCCAAGATGGATCATATCTTACAAAAGGTAGTTGGATCCAGTAGGACATCTTTGCTAGATGGTTTTTCTGGCTATAACCAAGTCCTTGTCCACCCCGATGACCAGTAGAAAACAACTTTCACTACACCATGGGGAACTTTCATGTATGTGAAAATGCCCTTTGGTTTAATGAATGCTGGTGCCACTTTCCAGAGGGAAATGGACATTTCCTTTGCAGATGAACTTGGGAGGTTTATCGCCATATACTTGGATGATGTAACTGTCTATTCAAAAACTGATAAAGAACACCTACGACACCTCAGAAGAGTTTTTGAAAAGTGCAGAAAGTTTGGAATCTCACTCAACCCCAAGAAAAATCTGTTTGGTTTAGAAGAAGGAAAATTGCTAGGACACATTATATATAAAGACGGGATCAAGATAGATCCTAGCAGAATTGAAGCCATCCAGAAGTTAGACCATCCTAGAAACATTAAGGAATTACAATCCTTCATAGGAATTTTTTTTTTATGAGAATATTCATACCTAATTTGGCATAACTCCTCAGAAACATAACAAAATGCTTAAAAATGATACAAAAATAAAGTGGAACATAGAAGCCAAGCAGTCCTTTGAGCAAGTAAAACATGAACTGACACAAGCCCCTGTATTAATCAGCCCATATTATACTAAAGCTTTCTACTTATTCTCTTTTGCTTCTTCACACACTATTGCAATGATTCTTTTGCAGAAAAACAATGAAGGCCATGAACAACTTATTGCATTTTTCAGCAAATCATTAAGAGATGCTGCATTGAACTATAATATCATGGAGAAACAGACTTTCGCCTTGGTAAAAGAAATTAATGATTTTAGAGTACATATTCTCCATTCACATGGCTTATGTCCCTAATGCAATGGTGAAAGATATTCTAACTCAAGATAACCCAGATGGCAGAAGGGGAAAATGGATTGCTGTGATTCTTGAGTATGATATAGAGATCAAACTAGCCAAGCTGATCAAGGGTCAAGGATTAGCCAAACTAATGGCTTAATCAAATTTTCATGCTTTAGATATAAACTTTATAACTACAGTTGATGAACAAGGAGAGCAGGCGACTCCACATGTCAAAGAGGTATTCTCAAATTCTCCATGGTACGCAGACCTTATCTTTGTCTTGCATCATTTACAAGATCCTCATGGTTTGACAAAAACTAAAGCTAGATTTTTAAAACTTAAAGCTTTGAAATATTGTATTCTGAATGGAAATGTTTACTGGAAAGATGTCAGAGGCATGTTACTGAATTGTTTACTGAAGGATGAAGCTGACAAATCCTTGCAGGAGTTCCATGAGGGATATTGTGGCGGGAATTTAAATTGGAAGGCTATTGCTAACAAAATTCTTAGAGCTGGTTTTTACTGGCCCACCTTGTTTGCAAATGTCCATAAAAAGGTAACCTCCTGTCACAAGTGCCAAATCTTTGAAGGCAAAAGGAAACTTTTTCCTTTGCCCTTGAAACCTATTTCAGATGAAGCTCCATTCCAACAGTAGGGCTTAGATTTTATTGGGGAGATTCACCGACCTTCTTTAGGCCAGCATAATTGGATCCTCACAGCTATAGACTACTTCACTAAGTGGATTGAAGATGTACCTTCTAGGCAAGCCACTAACTCTATGATTATAAAATTCTTGGAAAATAACATTCTGTCTCGTTTTTGATGCCCTAGGAAGATTATCACTGATAATGCAACAAATTTCAGATAAAAAAAGATAATATAATTTTGCAGCAAATATCATATTACTTTGGGACATTCCATAGCCTACTACCCTCATGGAAATGGGTTAGTTGAGTCCTCTAATAAAAGTTTGGTAAATATCATTAAAAATATGTTGCAGGAAAATAAGAAATCTTGGCACAACAAGCTGGTTCACACACTTTGGGATGACAAGCTAACTACAAAATTATCAATTGGTATGTCCCCATATCGGTTGGTATATGGAACTAATGTTGTTTCCCCCACCTCTTTCGGTGTTCCTATTATGAGTTTGTTACAAGAAGTGTAGGTAGAGCCTAATGACATCCAAAGGAGGATCAATCAAATGATCCAACTCCAATAGTCCAGAGAGGAAGTTTATTACCAGACTCAGGTAAGCCAAGAGAGCATCAAGAAAATTTATGACAAAAGAACCAAGGAGGATGACTTCAAATTGGGTGATGTAGTACTGAAACAGGATTCGAGAAATGAAGACAAGGGCAAGCATGGAAAGTTCGACAATTTTTGGAAAGGCCCTTTCATAATCCAGGCTTACAGAGGAAACAATGCCTTTCTAATCAAAGACATGGATGGAGCAGATCTACCAGGAGGATCTATCAATGGCAGAATGCTCAAACATTATGTTCCACCATAATGAAGATATTTTTCCACCCATCTCATTGTACAAACCATTTTTACTTTTATGTCAGGTGTGGGTGTTTTTGGTTAAGTGGTTGAAGCCCGAAGAGAAGGCCCTAATCCAATGATCAGGATCACCAAATTTACAATCAGAATAAAGCAAATCAAGATGCAGAAAAAACATCGAGGAAGGAGATTCAAGGCAGCAGGTAGCTGGTTCTTGGCACCTCACAAAGAGAGCACCATCCCCAAGTGGATCCAATGTTATAACCCTATGTTTCATATGATCACCTGGTGATTCTAATCTCTTCTTCTAGTTGTGTTGTATTGTAAATAATATTTTATTCTGCAAAATGTTTTACAAAAGAAAAAAAAAAAGAAAATAAAGGAAAAGAAAAGAAAAGAAAAAGAAAAAGAAAAAGAAAAAGAAAAGAAAGAAAATAAAAAGAGGGTATAAAAAGAGAAAAAGACAAAACCTCATGGAATGAAATTTGGTTTGATTCATACTGTCTAACCATGATCAAACCCTTTAAATTTATGTAGATAGGATAGTGAATAAATTTGGCTAAATAATATAATCTTAGTCAAATTAGATAGGTTAGTGAATAAGTTTGACCAAACAGTCTAAGCTTTGTCAAATGTCTTAGGTTAGAGTAATTTTTTACCCAATAGTTTAAGCTAGGTTGATGTGCTAGGTAATTAGATTAGGAACTAGGTTAGCATGTTTTATTTCAATAAAGTTTGCAAAGGTTGATTAAATGCCTTTAATTTTGAGTTAATCTAATGTGTTTTTGATCCCTTGGTGAAAAAATAAAGAAAGGGGAGCTGGCGAGGACCCACAATTGTTTTTATCCTAAGTCTAATTGAGATTTGACAGCTTTGTCTCTTTGTGGCTAAAGGGCGCACTAATCTCAGCGGTCAATCAAAGCGCACCCAAATCAACGGTCTGCAGTGAATATCAGATCCCCCCCAAACTACTGTTAAAGGCAAAAAGGTTGGGGGGATCTGATATTCACTGCAGACCGTTGATTTGGGTGCGCTTTGNGTCCGAGTTAATGGTTTTTCTGGCGCGGGCCCCACATAACATGTCAAATCCTTATCAACTTGGACTGCCCTCACTCATTACCTCTTACCGCCTACCCCCCCCTTCGATAAACTGCCAAACCACTCATCAATACCATCACCGCACCCCACCGTCGCGCTCCACTACCCTGCCAACACGTCACCGTCCACTCACCTGTCACACATCACATTAGGCGAACACATCGGACAATACCTGCTGCCTACACCCGGGTAGTTTATTAGCAATCATATTGGTAATACCGAAACCATACCTGCGGGTTAGGTCAGCTTCCTCTTTCTTTTGTTAGGCAAGTGGGGACAACACCCGAAGGGGCAAGTTGTTTCTATCCTTTTCTTATACCAACCCAACCTCTCTCAAAAAATCCTGTTGAATCGGGGTAATCGCAAGGGGAACTATTATGTAGCGGGAACCATCAAGGGGGCAAGCTATGCTATCCAACCAACCATCAAGGGGGAAAGGCGGTAGCGATCATTCCTCGTTTAAGGGGAAATCGTTTTCTCTCATTATTCCTCAACCCGCGATATCGCTCCAACCTAAAGGGGGAAAGCAATAGCGATCTCATCATAAAAAAACCATGGCTTTTTCTTCCACGCTATGGGCCATAACTGCTCTGGTCATTGTTCGCCCCCGGAGAGAATCAAGCTCTATCTATCTTTCTTTCTGGTCATTGTTCACCCCCGGAGGGAACTCATGCGGATGTGAACCCAACTTACTAACCCACCCTGCGTATATAACACAACTCCTAGCTATGTGATAATGTATATGGCATATTGTGTAAGCTCACTCGCTATGTCCTCACCACGTAATAACGAGATCATCACCACAGAATAATGACCACGTCTTCATGTTCCACGTAAATGTATAGGCCTATTCAAGTTCCAGACCTATTCAAGTTCTAGGCCTCTTATCTTGCAAGTGTCCTGACTTCAGGTAGTCATATAGAAAGCAACATTTTGGTCAAGAAGATTGAGCAGGTTAGAGGTTAGATTTTGGGAAATTATTTTGTTGGACAGGGGCGTGCAAAACCTCCAGTTTGGAGGTTATTGTGGGCCCCCAATTTGTCTATTTTATGGCCCATACTATATATCAATTTTATACAATTTTTCCCTAAGCCATGACCTTCATGAAAAACATTAACACTTTTTGATCCTATCCACATGTTGGCCATTAAATATCTTCCACGTCAGTTCCATCCCTATGTTGTCCAATCAATGCTATTTCCCATGATAGTTACCCGTCCAACTCACCACCCACTCCATACCGGACACCTCGTTCCACCATTTAACTCCATTTTCACCATTCCCGCACTATTCATCAATCCAGACGCTGTCGACATCATCATTTCCCATTTCCAAGATTAACCGCTATCAACCTCACCGTTGACAGACACCATCGAACCGGGTAATCTCAGACCATACTTGTTTCTGTTTTCAGACCTCCGTTCGATCATGGCACCCAAATCTAAGTTCACTGAAACAAGAGAAAACCCTTTCCTTCCTCCTCCCATCGACTTGGATCGCGTCCCCTTGGCTGATAAAGACTATCGAATTCAAGAGCCAAAATGCGAATTTGATTTTTTCGAATTGCACTTCTGGCTCAAAGATATATTCCAAGACTAGAGTGATGAGATTGGAATTTGGGAGTCCAATCTCCCACTGTACATGTTTCCCCAGACTTACCATTTTCCCAAGTTCGCCCTAAAGTGCCAATCTCACTACTTTCCCGGACAAAGGGCCATTGTGTCTTCGTCTGGTGAAACTTTTTTCACCATCACCCCTGAAACAATTAACCAAATGATACAGATATCCAAAACCGATTCGACCAACCCCTTCTCCATTGAAATTCTGACTGAGCTTTATCAGAAATTATCTTTCCCTCAGAGAGCTCAAAAATTTGAAATCTTCCTACTTGAAAACGCACAATTGCCTAAAAATAATCCCCCATATCCTTCTTCCATCTTCTCAGTCAAAGGAAACCAAATCATTTCCTCCCTGTGTTGTCTACTAGGATACTATTATGATGAATGGGTAGATGAACCCATTTTGGGTTTCCTATCCATTTTTTCCACTGAAGAGAAGGCTACAGTGCAGTTTTACTATAGCCTATTTCTAGCTGACAACATCCATGGACAACTCTTCAAATTCTCCACAGAGGGAATGTTCAAGTACTCCTCAGTGCTGGTGTACCTATTCCTTTTCTTCGAGGCAGACAAATTCTGCTTTGCCCTCCAGAAGTTGGATGAAGATGGAAATCCTCAACCAGTGACCTCTTAGACATCAATAGTGAGGAAGAACTCATCCGAGTTCAGCTTCAAACAATTAATTGACCAATTTTACCATCTAGTGGTATGCATGCTCAACAACAGAACAAAGCCAAGAATAAATGAAGAAGTCCAGAGGATTCTGCACCTATCAGACTTAGCCAAAACATGGGACTGGTACCTTTACCAGAACCATACATAAATAAGAGTCTTTAGGTGTGAATTACCTCCTTACAAGATGCCAAAGTAGGTTCTTTTCAGAATATTTTCCTTGGAATACATCAGGAAAATGATCAACTTCGATGATATCTACTTCGTGGCATTCAAGAAGAAGCAACAACTCAGGATCAAAAGCCAGATAGGTTCCTTCATATGCAACAACAGAGCTGCAGGGGAAGAAGCCAACAATATCTTAAAGGAAATGAATTTCGGCCTAAGTTTCCCATGGCATTATGACCCCTGTGGCATTATAAAAGAAACTAGGCTTAAAAACAAGATATCTCCTTATGCTCATGTACCAAAGCCTGAGATTGAAAAGTTCATGAATCAAACCGTGAAATGGCAAGAAAATACACTGCTGGAGACAAAAGAGCAGCCTTCACCTGCCAATATTTCACATACCAACACTCCACAGGTACAAGCAAAGAAGAGAGCCATGAAATAAATCTCTCCTTCAGCCACATAGGTGTCAGAAAAGGAGTTCCAAGTCTACAGGAAGAGGACCAAGACTGGCCACACACCAGACATGTCTAGAGATGAAGAAACTCAATCCACAATAGTTATGGACGAACCACATTCATCAACTTTATCAGGGAGCCAACATATAATTTCCACTTCCTCATCCAAGAAGCAAAAATATACCACACTGTCAGTTAAGTCATCACAAGAGCCATCAGGACTAAATATTTTTGATAAGTACAAAATGATCAAACATAAGAACGAACTCCTGACTAACATCACATATGACCAGTTCTGGAAACAAACATCCACAACTCAACATAGGTTACTGTCTGCATTCAACATAGAAAAAGGAAGAATGCACATGGCATTCTTACAGGCACAAGTCCCTCACCCCAAGACAATTTCTGATTACAAGAAAGCATCACTTGAGTTCGATGTGAAAGATGTCCATACAATAGATCAAATGGATATGCATAGGCAAACTGGAGAAATGATTTTCTCCACCCTGGAAAATACATCCTTGACTGCTGCAAAATTGCAGGTCTCTTTAAACAATGTCCAGTCTCTGTTGAAGTTGGAAAATATTTATTCCTTATCCAAGGATAACAAGATCAAATCCCTAGAGGGGCTGGTACTGAAAATTGGCTATGATCCATCCAATGTCAAAGCAGCCGAGGAACTCCTTAAGAAGAAAAATGCTGACATAACATCTCTGAGGAAACAACTGAAACTTCCATCCAATGAATATTCACAGGCAAAGGAAATGGCTGAGAGTGAAAGCCACAAGGAGGAGATGATAAAACTAATAATGGAGCAGAATGCACAAATAAAGGAGATGGAGGCTGAGCTGGATAAGTTAGTAAAAGAGAAAGAACAGAGTGTGCAAATGGCTGTTATCCCATTGGAGGTAGTTCCTCTCACAGGAGTCACTACAACATCAACAACCACAACAATAGAAATTCCATCAGCCATTCCAATGACAGTCCCAGATGCTTATGATAATTTGGTGAAGTCAATGGAGGACATGAACCTGCAAGGATAAGAAATTAGAAGATTGCAAGAAGAGGTTAAAAACCTCCAGAAACTGAAATCCATGTTCCAATCTAGCTACAACACAGAGATGCACAAATCATAGAGGCTCACTCAAGAACATAAGTTGCAGAAGGAAACTGTCATGGCCAAGACACGGTCTGAAGCCAAGGAAAATATCTGGATGGACATCAGCAAGTTAATGACAGAGATATGGCCCCTCATACTAATTGTGTTTGAACAACATGAACTGGTACAGAGAGCCAGACAAGTAATTGACAAGATAAGAAAAGAATTGGGAGAGAGGCCTACAGAGGCCACTAAAGTCATCAGATTATTAAACTCCAAAACCAAAGAGGAGTTAGAGGCATTGGAAATTGAAGGCAGAACAAAGACTATCGTGGAGGTCAAGAAGGTTTTGACCAAGAAGGGATTGATGCTGCAACTATAGGAGAAAGCTCAGGACATTGGAGTGCAGAGGTTTTTCAGCAAGGTCGACTCATTGCACAAGAAGGGACTTCCAGGATTACTAGTAATAAATGATAAGCTAATTACTCTATCAGACTACAAGCAAAAGATCCTTGCAGTGGAAAAAGATGGTTCTAAATTTGCAGGAATACAAGGGAGCATTATTGGCAAGGATTTCTTAAAAAATCTACAATTGGACCTGAGCATCCATCATGAAATAAAATACATTTTCATCACCAAGCCTACCCTTTCCAAGTACACTGAGATGGATGAAACATACAAAAGGTTACTCAATGTTTCCATTCCTAGTCAAAAGAGATGGGAAGACCTGTGTGCTTTACTCGAGTAGATGTGATGTGGATGTCTGAGTCAGCATGAGGAACACTCAAGTCAAATTGATGAATCACCAACTACTTCCCCCAGAATCAACACCAAGGATTCGAACGGATCACCAACATTCCTATTATTTTGTAATCTGTAATCTAGTTAGTTATATTTTTCTCCACAATATCCTGATCATTAATGACAAGATTAGATGTAATTTTTGTATAAATACTTCTCACTTAGAAGTATTGAGGGTTGATTTTTGCACCCAAGGAGCTATCTTTGTAATCTTTTCAAGAAGATTGACCAGTAATAAAAAGACTATTCACAAGATTCTTGTGTTTGAACGTTGGTGATGTTTATCTTTCTCTGTAATCATTATGTTTTCTGTTTCTAATCATTAAAATGAAGTTAATGAACATAATTTGTCTCGGGTACTCTGTTTCTAGTCTTTTGGTGATCTACATGTTTTCATCTGATATTAAGCAAAGAAATTCTTAGCTGCTTCTTTGTTTGGTTGACTCTCTCACCTGTTCTATCTTTCGATCACATTTAATTCTAATAGATCTTGTGTTCTCACTATCTTCCCCTGTGAAGATATATTATAAAAGTTGTATCTGATCTTAATCTTTAACACATACCCCATACCCCAATGGATGTTTAATGCAATTCTTCAGCCAATCTTTATAAACAAAACAACAAGCTCAGATTATTTTAACTAGCCTAATATCTAAAACTCAAACAGATCTAAATCCTACAAAGAGATCCCTCTCTGAAATTGGCAGGGCTAGATCCCAATTTCGAAAATGGTTTTGGTAAGTTACCTTTGTCAATTTCTTCTTCCCTTAACAACCTCTGGGAACTACAAAGTACTAACATAGGGGATTATTTTTTGGAGGAGTGATTCTCTGAGGAGTTGATCGAGTTTTTGTAGTATTTGATTACTCTACTTACCAATAGTATTCATGAGGCTGCTCTTGCTAGTACATTGCAGGACACCGCTTTGAGAAGAGGGTGTTTCACTTTTTCCAGATTGGTTTGGGACCCAGGGATCAGTCTCAGTTTCATTTTGGCACAACTTATTGATCGTATGGTTGAGGTGGCATTTCTCGAGGACAAGCAATATTTGGGAAGGGAGGACTGCAATATCCCCATTTTTTGGATTCCCTTATTACGCGGCTAGTTACTTCAGGAGCTTGAGTCAGCCAGGTCAGAGGGGTGAGACTAGGTCATCAATGATCCCAGAAGGTTTGGAGGAGTTTTATGGGGCCCAACTTTGTTTATTTACCATTATTCATCATCAAGATCAATTCTGCGCAACTTGTTCTTGGTTCCGTTGCATTACGACGATTCCCATAAAACATGGATATTATTGGGCATATTTTAATTAATTACACTAAAGGTACTAATTGGAGATTGTTTCTTGGAGAATTTCCTTAGTTTAATAGCTAGTTGGAACCAGGGAGAAAATATCTATAGGATGGGATGATGAAAAGTGACCTTCAGTGGCTAAAGAAGTCATAAAGGCGAATTAATCACTTTTGGAGTACAAAAGTTCAGTAAATTAATAAAGGGATTTTATGAAAAAATATTAAAGATTAATTAAAAGTCACTTGAGGGAAAAAAAAAGAAGGTTAAAGGGGGTATACAAGAGAGATAAGGGCTCATATTCTCTCATTAGGTGTGATGATTATTTTGATGTGACTTGGAGAGCTCTTGGAGCCTTTGGTGGTTTGGAGTAAACCTTAGTTGGATTGGTTTCGATGGTGAGAGATCCACCCTAGCTAATCAAGCTTGGTTTCAATGGTGAGATATCCACCCTAATCAAGTTAGTTGAAGAATCACCCATGTTCTTCATTGGATTTCATTACATAGGTTAACATTTTGATTTGCAGGCTTAAGGAGGTTGATTTCTTCTAGTGGCAAGGGTCTTTTCTTGTGGTAGTAGAGTCCATCATTTTGGTGGCTGAATTCTATTGGTATAGGGCGAATATTTGTCGAAGGATTTAGTACCTACACAAGAGACAATAACTCTATTTAAAGATCATGGGATTTTCAACGGAGGCAATATCTCTCTATTATAGGTCATGGGGTTTGCAATACATAAGAGTTTTGTTTACAGTTTGTGTGGAATTCAGAACTCGGGTCCATTCCATCAAATACAATCTTCAAGAGCGCCTTTTTCTGTGTTGATCGTTCTATCTTTATTTGCCATGAATTTCCCCTTTGAATGTGCCAAATCAGCTATAAGTCGTGTGGACCAAATCAGCCATAAGTCATGCCAAATATTTTCTTCTTAAGGCATGTTGAAGAGGGATTGAACTAGTACATTCATAGCCGCCCATAATTCTTCTTACATGTTAGACATAGATAGATATATCAAACTTAATTTGCTGGGATATGCTTGCTGTTAGTGATGGAATGAATGAGATTTGAAGGAGGCCACTTGAACATATTTGTTGTTGTCCAAGAACTATTCACTAGAGGTTAGAAATAATAAGTACTCTTGGTTGTATTTGTCGATTACTTGATGCTGTGACAATTGGACTAGGATTGTTATCTTTATTGCAAATGGATGTAACCCATATTTTATGATAAATGCAATAAATTTCCATTAGGCGCCAAACTATTGGATTTGACTTGAAAGTGTTTGAAAAGAGAGATCTGTTTATGTGTTTATTACAACAATAAAAACCCTTGTGTGTTAGATGTAGTATGGGTTTGCAAATTGTTCGATAAAATATTTGAACCAAAGAACCATCAAAACACCTCAACAATTCACTAAAACAAATCAATAACGAAATGTTTGACAAAAGCGCTAAACCAAATCAACACTAAAACATATCAACAATGAATACACAATCATATTCGTAGTGAGGAGGAGATTCTACAGTGGTGTTTGGGAAAGTTTGTGAACTGTTTGATGAAAGTTCTCAATCAATCAAACAATAAAAATACATCAACAACTTAGAGGTTATTACATTCACTTAGTCATTGCTGACGATTATAGGTGTTGAGTGAGAAAAATACCAATTGTGTTCGTCGAGTAGTAGAAATGGATTTTGACACTATGAGGGAGATGCTGCAAAGAAGTTTCCTCATCGGAGAGGTAGAGACAGAGTTCTTCCCTACCTTGAGAAAAGATAAACGCAAACCTAAGACGAACAAAAATATGCCCAGAGAATCCTTCTTGACCATAGCCAAAACCCAACCACATGAAATTAAACAGAGAAAGAAAAGAAAGTCTGAGTAGTGGCCCGAAACACTAGCTCAAACACCCCAAGTGTTAATATCATTGAAACATGTTGCCAAATTCCCTCCCATTTCCCAGGGGGATAATGTCATTGTGGTCGACCTTCCTTTCCCAATTTAAGAACACATTCCTCTTCTCCAAAGGACTAATATTGTGTGGCTCTACTCATCCCTTCATGTCTCGATTTCCATAACGATTAATGTAGGTGGAGCGATACCATAATGCAGTATGATTCCTCATCAATTTTCAATTCTTTCTCACATACTCCCACTCTGGATTTGCACCTGGAGTTTCCATTTCACATGTTAGAGAAGGAGAGTTCATATTCCTCCCTCTCTCCCACCTCCTCATACCATTGAACATGTTGATGTTGGTCCTCACCACCTGGTACTTGGCTATGATTGTATTGCTGAGTGATGACCTGACTCACCATGTGTGTGGTCAAGGCCCCACCTGTTACCACCCCATCTAGAGGATTATACGATTATACTTTATATTATTAAAAGTAAAGTAACTTAAAAAAAATGTTTATTTTCTAACTTCTTTATATCATTTAAAAAAAAAAATTAATCTATTTCAAATCAACTTGAGTTATTATCAATTTTAATATGTAAATTACAAAAATTAGTCATATTTTTAACAATATTTATTTGGGATTTTAAATTTATAATGTTGAAAACTTAAATTATAATTTATAAAATTTATATTGATGATGATGATGATTAACATCCTAATTAATCTATCTAACCTTAATTCAAACAAATTTTATTTATTAATAATTTTATTATTATTTTAAATTGAGTTTTATAAAAATATAAAATCTAATATTACTTAAATTATTAATTTAATTAACTCAAACAAATTATATCTACAATCTAATTATCAAATACTAACTTTGCACTTCATGCAAATATCTCCAAATTCAATGAAGTCTCAAACAAAAGTTACCAATCCAAATTAATGTTTGCATTACTAAATTATTATGTTTTTTTTTTTCATCAATGGATTCATTAAAGAAAAATATCAAATAATAACTTTGCATTTCATGCAAGTATCTCCAAATTCAATGGAGTCTCAAACAAAAGTTGTCAATCCAAAAATTAATAAGTAAATTATAATATAGCAAATCAATTTTTTATTATAATATAAAAATTAAGTCATATTTTATAATGATGACATAAAAAATTTCTTTTTACACATGTAAGATTAAAAAGATAAAATGGATCATAAATAGAATGAAAAAAGAAAAATAAATAAACTAAATAAATTTCTTACCTACCATTGAGACAAAATAGATTAACTAGCCACTAATACACTTATCATTGACTATTATCATCCTCTTAATATGGTGAAAGAACCCATTACAACAATACCAAAAATCTTATCATCCTTTTAATATGGTGAAAAAACCCATTACAAAAATACCAAAAATCTTTCTTATTGTGAATATATTCACACTCGAGCGTCTAATCCAAACTACATTAATTTAAATTAAAAAACAAATCTTTCATTATGGATATAATCATACACGATTAAACTACATTAATTTAAATTAAAAAATAAATCTTTTATTATGATATATTCATACACGATTACATGAAGTGAAATCTATCCATCACCATAGTTACTACTTTTTTAATTAAGAGATTTGTTTCACAATTCAGAATTAATTTAACAATTTTAATAAAATAAACAAATATATAAAAAATTTAAGAAAACCCAAGAGTTTGAAACAATGTTTTTCTTATTCATTTGGGATTTTAGGCTATGTATATTTACCATTTGGGACTACAAAACCTCTTAACAAAAAGAAACGAAAATAGAGAACCTTTTCAAAGTTTCAAACAACAGTGAATTTCAAACCCATTGGAGTCTTCTTGCTTTTTATATTCAATACTTAAGCTTGGGACAAGCTTTCCTAGTCAAGGAGGTGAAAGCTAGTTGCCTATATTGAGAATGAAATTTGAAGCAATTTCATATGTAGCTTTAGTGAGATGTATGTCATCCCAATTGGTGTATGTTATTGGAATCAAACTTGTGAATAACCTACATAGAAGTTGAAGTTGTCAGTGCCTCCATCTCCATAGTAAAACTTAAATATATTACTACAACCTATTCAACCATGGATCCCATCATTGCAAATGTTATTCATTAAATTTTATTGCAATAACTCTCTCTCTATATAATGTTATAAGGAGAATTAAAAATTAAGTACTTGAGGATAACATTTCTCTTTTCTAACTATTGAAATTAAACGTAATTAATTTTATATATGAATGAAAATTAATTCATAAAGAGTATTAATAAAATTTAATTACTATAGAATGAATCTTGAGTATTTCAAAAAAATATTATAGTAATCTCCATACATAAGAGTGGCTTGTAGATATTGAATCCTTAGTTGTTTCAGTGGCTCCTACAACAATGCATTATGGTTTTGGGAGAGTTGGTTTTTGTCAATACGAGATAGCTATTCTCATCATAATCTTCTACGACGAGAGATGATCAAATGATAAGAATTGAGTGGCGTGACTCCTTGAGCAAAGATGTATTGAGCTCCATTTATCAATGCCTGCCAAATTCCATTTTATATGTTGAACCATAAACTCTTAAAAGTTTAAAATTCCTAATATTAAGTATATTAAAAAAATGAAAGTATTTCAAAAGAAATATTATAGTAATCTCCATACATAAGAGTGACTTGTAGATATCGAATCTTGTTTTAGTGTTTCCTGCAACAATGCATTATGGTTTTGGGAGAGTTGGTTTTTGTCAATATGAGGTAGCTATTTTCATCATAATCTTCTATGATGAGAGAGGATAGAACGGTAAGAATTGAGGGAGCAGTAAGAATTGAAGGTGAACATTGCAGTGGTGTGACTCCTTGAGCAAAGATGGTAAGAATTGAGGGTGAACATTGCAGTGGTGTGACTCCTTGAACAAAGATGTATCGAGCTTCATTTTCTATCCATTCGAGCCAAATTCCATGTTATATGTTGAGCCATAAACCCTTAAAAGTTTAAAACTCTTAATATTAAGTATATTAAAAAAAATCTTTTTAATTTTGTAACAATTTTTTGTTGTTGTTGGAGTTCAATTGTATAGGAAATCAAAGTTTTCTTTCATCAAACATTTTGATAGAATTTTCATCAATGGATTCATGAATGAAAAATATCAAATAATAACTTTTCACTTCATGCAAGTATCTCCAAATTCAATGAAGTCTCAAACAAAAGTTTTCAATCAAAATTAATGTTTGCATTATTAAATTATGTTTCTTTATTTCATCAAAGAATTCATGAATGATAATAAGTAGATTATAATATAACAAATCATTTTTTATTATAATATAAAAATTAAATCATATTTTATAAGGATGATATATAAAAAATTTCCTTTAGTTCCTCGCCTGACTTATCATATTATATATGCTATTATGCTTTAGATCTTTTTGAGTGACTCGATCGACTTCATTGATCCGATCTTCGTAGATACCTACCTTTTCTTTATCTGATCACCTTCTCTTCCCTATTAGAACATCTTTCCGGCATGATCGGGGAAATAATAATTTTGTGATTTAGAATTTAAAGTATGAATTAAAGCGGTATCGACAAACCACCACAACATACGTGGCAACATCCACAAACATGGCTTCTTTACACCATGTAAAATTAAAAAGATAAAATAGATCATAAGTATAATGAAAAAATAAAAATAAATAAACTAAATGGATTTCTTACCCACCACCATTAAAACAAAATAAATTAACTAGCTACTAATACACTTATAACTAACTATTATCATCCTCTTAATATGGTGAAAGAACCCATTGCAACAATACAAAAAATCTTTCTTATTGTGAATATATTCACTCGAGCCTTTAATCCAAACTACATTAATTTAAATTAAAAAATAAATCTTTCATTATGGATATATTCATACAAGATTGTTTAATCGAAGCCATTTACTATACATGAAGTGAAATCTATACATCACCATAATTACTACTTCTTTAATTAAGAGTTTTGTTTCACAATTCAGAATTAATGTAACCATTTTAATAAAATAGATAAATAAAATAAAAAATTCAATAGAATATAGAAAAACTTTAAGAAAACCCAAGAGTTTTGAAACAATGTTTTTTTATATTTATTTGGGATTTTAGGCTCATATTCACCATTTGGGATTACAAAACGTTTTAAAAAAAGAAAAGAAAATAGAGAACCTTCTCAAAGTTTTAAACAAAAATGCATTTCAAACCCATTGAAGTCTTCGTGCTCTCTATATTCAATACTTAAGTTTTCTTAGTCAAGGAGGTGAAAGCTAGTTCAGTAAGGAGGTGAAAGCTAGTTGCCTATAGTTGGGTTTATTGAGAATGAAATCTAAAGCAATTTCATATGTAATTTTAGTGAGATGTATTCCATCCCAATTGGTGTATGTTGTTGAAATCGAACTTGTGAATGACCTGCATAGACTAATAAAGTTGAAGTTGTCAGTGCCCTCCATCTCCATAGTAAAACTTAAATATATTACTAAAACCTACTCAACCATGAATCACAACATTGCAAATGTTATTCATGAAATTTTATTCAATAACTCTCTCTATATAATGTTATAAGGAGAATTAAAAATTAAGTAAAAGGATAACATTTCTCTTTTCTAACTATTCAAATTATACATAATTAATTTTATATTGAAAATTAATTCATAAAGAGTATTAATAAAATTTAATTACTATAGAATGAATCTTGAGTATTTCAAAAAAATATTATAGTAATCTCCATACATAAGAGTGATTTGTAGATAGATATTGAATCCTTAATTGTTTCAGTGGCTCCTACAACAATGCATTATGGTTTTGGGAGAGTTGGTTTTTGTCAATATGAGGTAGCTATTCTCATCATAATCTTCTATGATAAGAGAGGATCAAACGATAAAAATCGAGGGTGAACATTCCAGTGGTGTGACTCTTTGAGCAAAGATGTATCGAGCTTCATTTTCTATCAATTCCAGCCAAATTTCATGTTATATGTTGAGCCATAAACCCTTAAAAGTTTAAAACTCTTAATATTAAGTATATTAAAAAAATGAATCTTGAGTATTTCAAAAGAAATATTATAGTAATCTCCATACATAAGAGTGACTTGTAGATATTGACTCCTTAGTTGTTTCAGTGTCTCCTACAACAATGCATTATGGTTTTGGGAGAGTTGGTTTTCGTCAATATGAGGTAGTTATTTTCATCATAATCTTCTATGATGAGAGATGATAGAACGGTAAGAATTGAGGGTGAACATTGCAGTGGTGTGACTCCTTGAGCAAAGCTGGTAAGAATTGAGGGTGAACATTGCAGTGGTGTGACTCATTGAGCAAAAATGTATGGAGCTTCATTTTTTATCAATTTGAGCCAAATTCCATGTTATATGTTCAACCATAAACCCTTAAAAGTTTAAAACTCTTAATATTAAGTATATTAAAAAAAATCTTAACTTTGTAACAAATTTTTGTTGTTGGAATTCAATTGTATAGGAAATCAAAGTTTTCTTTCATCAAACATTTTGATAGAATTTTCATATTTTATGCCCTTTTAAAATTGAACAAAATTTCTAAAACATACATAAAACTTGATCAAGGTAAAACTTTTATCATAAACTGAAATTATGAGATTTGTTGCGTAGAAAAAAATCCTTATAACTTACTCCTAATAAAAATATATATATATTGAGACTTAATTATTTGTAAATAATTGTGAATCTTGGATATGACTAGAGGAGAAAATCTTTCTATCTTCTTTAGTGGCGTGAGCATAAACTTGGAATATAAGTAGTCATTCGCGCCCATTTCACCTATCACATACAAGGTTATTGAGAAATTATCTTCGCAATATGTTATTCAAATGAAATGAATTATGCATAATATTGATATTCAAAAATAAGTAACAACATAATTCTATATTTAGTAATATCATTACCAGGATTTGAGGGTTGCAATGCATATTGTTTGTTTCAACTGTTAGAACCATCTAATATGCACATTTGAAGTAATTTTTGTTTAGGTAAAGATTAATCTTTCAATTAAGGACGAAGGTTCCAAGGTAGTGGCACCACCATCAACAAAGTTGAATCCCTATTCCCTCTCACTTAATGGCAATGTGCCCACTTCAAGATAAAGTGGGAGGAAAGGAAATCCTAACCTAATCACTTAACACAATATATATAAAGTGCTTATTATGAGCACTCGGAGTGTTGCTTACCCAAAAATTCTATGAGTAGACAGGCCAATGCGTTTCTAGTGTTAGTCAATAAATCGTTTCTAGTATAAGTCAATGAATCTCTAAAACTATAAATCGTTGTAAAACATGGCATTACTTCCACCAACCTAACTCTGTTAATCCAGACCATTACCATTTCTGCTTAATTCTAAAATCGAATCCACTCTCTATATCTTTATATGCTTGTTCATCCAAAACTAATAAACATGATTGTTGGATCTATATTTATATGTTGAAACTATGTATTCAAATTGGCATTAAATATCCAACTAAGAATCAACATAAGTTTATAACAAACCTATATTGAGAACTAATTTTGTCATGACTAACTTTAATTACAACTATTATAGTTTCTAAAATAGCAAATTAATCATCCTTTAATTTTTTAATAAACTTTTATTTTTTATATGGTGATTTTTGAAAAAAAAAATAATTTATTTTAAAATAATTTTTTTCATTAAAAACAAAATTAAATTAATTATTAATATAAAAATAAATATACAAATCACTATTTATGTGTATATCTACAACCATGCAATAAAGAAACACACTTATTTAAAAACAATCCTTGTTAAAATGAAAACATTCATGTGTAGATATCTTTTATCCAAAATGGTTCTATTTTGATTATGTAGGGTGCAGTTAAATTGGTAGGAATTTTAGGAGTATAGTTCTTCCATGGTAAGGGGTGAGGGGTTTGAATTTTAGAAAGGATTTGGAATTATTTTCTTTTTATATTTTTTTTTATTACTCAATTTTAATAAAGAAAATATGCATAACTATGTTTTTTTAGATTTTTTGCATCGCCCAATTCCAATAAAAGATAAAAGATTTTTTACACACTCTTCTAATTAAAAATTGTTTTCCAAACTATTTTAGACAAAGTATATTATGAGCTACTTATATCTACCTCTTAGAAATGTTTTAAAATTTTAATTATATGTAACTCAAAGTAAAAAACTAAAAATATTATAAAACACTTGAAACTTGTAATAATCTACTACTTACATGTAAAAACAATTTACAAAAGTTAACACTTGTATATATTAACATTTTATTATTAATAATAATACATATTATATATATTAATATTAAAAACTAAGATACATAGTCAAAGCCCCCATCAACTAAGTGAAATTTAAATCTATATCCATAATATAACATAGCAACTTCAATATTTAATTTAAAGATTTGGTATGTTACCCATGTGAATAGAGTATATAGAGTCTTCATTTTAATGTTGAAATTTGTATTTTTAAATTTTACAATTAACATGAGAAAAGAAAATTCTTAAAATCCAAGGTTCGAAATTTGACGACAAAGCTACAAATCTCACAAAAATGCTTTTCAATGAATGTTATAGTGGGCAACATTGATAGAGTCCCATAAGGTTTTGTATATATGGAAGGGTTATCCATATATACAAATGCAAATCGAATTTAACTTTCAACGATCGGACGGTTAGATTTATCCATATATAGTGAAGATGCGAGGAGCTTGACCGAGGACCACGACTCGGAATCGTCACCTGCAAATGCTGTTAAGGCGGTTTCTTCTAAGGCATTACCTCTTTTGATATATGGAAGACAAGTTATCTTGGAAGAGTTGAAAGCAAGTTTCCGTAAACTCATCTATTTTGATCTCGCAAGAGATGAGGGAAAAAGAGCATGGATTTATAAAGGTAAATCTGTGATAGCGCAATTTGGACCTCCTTCCAAAACAAGGCAGCAAAACGATAACAAAGAAGAGGCAACAAACTCTTCAGTAAGAAATGAGGAAGCAAGGTTAGTACGGGCAAGTAGGGACAAAGACTCAACTGTGAGTCTTGCATGTCAAAACAAATAGCAATCAAGTCATACCCATGTTTCCTTAAGATTAGTTTGTTGGAACTGCAGGGTTTACCCATGGAGACGAGGACTTGGGTTAGGGCCTATTGCGGAATATAGAGACATAATTTGCCTCATAGAAACACATGAGCATGAAGGCTGCAAGACACCTTTGTTTGAAGGGTATTGGAAGACAGCAGTGTGGAACAACGCAATAGGGAATGACAAAGGGCACGGGGGTATCATGGTATTAGTAAGAGAAAAAGAAGGTCGTTTCATTCAGCTAGAAAAATAAGACCCAAATAATCAATTTGTCTGGCTTAAAATATCAGAAAATAGAAATCACATTAGAATTGCAGCATGCTATTTTGCGCCGCAAGTTTCAAAAATCTATAAAAGTAGAGGGTTTGACCACAAAGATCCCTTTGCAGCCCTAAAAATAGATATTGCAATATATTCTTAGCTAGGTGAAGTCCTTATAGTGGGGGATTTCAATGCTAGAACTGTAGGTGAACAAGCTAGCATTCTTTGTCGCAAAGAAGATGATGACCCTATCTGGCTTACAGAAGAAAGTAATCATCAGTGGGAACAAATTTCAGAGGATAAAGGCTGCAATCTCTTTGGAGAACAATTGCTTATGCTATGTGGGGCTTTCAATTTATCCATTTGTAATGGTTTGACTAGATGGGAAAAGTTTGGTAATTTCACTTGCAATACTTACAATGGAGCAAGTGTAGTAGATTATGCAATTTGCTCGCATAGTTTGTGTGGGAAAATGGAGGAAGTGCTGATTGGAGATCAAATTTGAGACTTAAAATCAGATCACAAGCCAATATATTTAAGTTTCTCTTGGATCAGAAAGAAGCAATTAGGGTAAAAAAATCAGTGTGTACAACAAAATCCTCCAAATGACAGAATTCTTTTGACTCCAGAGAATTGTAATACCTTCAAAAAAATGTTAGAGAGGCTCTTCGAGAAGGAGGAAATCTCATTTCACGACCTTCATAGTCACAGATTAACACATTTAATTCAAAGCGCACTTGCTGAGTGCAAAAGAGCAAAAATTAAGAGGTCTGAAACAAATTGTTTTCCGGTTAATGCTTGGTTTGACGAGGAATACAAAAAAACAAGGAGAAGGTGGAAGGAATCAGACAAGGATAACGTAAAGCTCAAAGCTTACAAGCAGATAGTAAGAAAGAAAAAGGTTGATTTCATGGTTTCGAGGAGAGAAGAACTAATATTCCTTGGGAAAAATAATCCCAAACTATTCTGGAAGGAGCTCCAACTGAAAAAGGTGCAAACTGAAAACAACATTACAACTTCTAAATGGTTTGACTATGCAGGACAACTGTATGAGCATGATCCCAAGGTTGACCCTCCTCCCTTGGTCAACACAGACACAAAACTCTTCACGGTGCAAGAGGTAGAGATGGGTATCAAGAGGTCAGGCGCTGGAAAAGCAAAAGACTTATATGAACTCCAAGCAGAGTATCTAAAGTGGGGCTTAAAAATTCTTCCACCTCACATCACAAAAATTTTCAACAACATCATACAACATGGGTTCCCCACAGATTGGACAACTAGTATGGCAATACCTCTTTTCAAGAGTGGTGACGTCAATAATCCCTCCAATTATAGAACCATAATGATAAACCCCTTGTTTGCAAAGTTATTTGGCAACATGTTAGAAAAGAAAATCAACAAGTGGGCAGAAGAAAGAGATAAACGTGCTAAAGGGCAAGCAGGGTTTAGACCTAAACACTCCACAATTGATCATTGCATAACTTTAAGGCACATCATTGAAAAAGTTTGGGAAAAAAAGGAAGAAGGTTTTTACTGCTTTGTTGATTTTAGAAAAGCCTTTGACATGGTTCCTAGGGATAATCTTTGGGGCAGAATGGAGGAACTCGGGGTTCCCAGGCATTTGAGAGTAGCTATGCATACGCTGTATGAAGAGGTGAAAGTCAAAATTAGAACTTCAACACAAATTTCTGAAAGTTTTAGAAGCAATATCGGGGTCAAGCAAGGTTTCCCATTGTCTCCTACCCTTTTTGGGTATATTGACAAGCTTGAAGAGTGGTTAAATTCGCAAGGGGGTGACGGTATTCATTTGGGCAAGTTCATTATAAGGCTTCTTTTGTACGCAGATGACCTTGTATTGATTGCTAAGTCGGCTCTTGGTTTGCAAGAGCACTTATGTTCCCTTGAGAATTTTTGTAGAAGGGTGGGGATGCAAGTCAATATTAGTAAAACGAAAGTAGTGGTTTTCTCTAACAAAAGAAATCATAACCGACATAAATTCTACTTTGAAGGCAATATCCTGGAAGAAGTTGCAGACTACAAATACCTCGGAATTGACTTCAACATAGATTTAAGTTGGGATGGTTGTAGAAAGAAAAGAACTTTAGGGGGTTGGAAAGCATTTTATGCTTTTCAAAACAGGTGTAGAGAGGCAGAACTGTGGGACTGGAAAACCACTCTAACTCTTTTTGGGCTTCTAGTGATTCTGGTGATTCTCTACGGTTGTGAACTGTGGGCCAACAACACAACCGAGATGCAGTGGAAACAAATTGAGAAAATTCAGAAGCGCTTGATTACAAACAAATTCAAAATTAAAAGTGCAGTTCCTTATGCTATCCTGTTAAGTGAAACATGGGCTGCTCCTATTGAATCAATTGCTATGGTGTGAGTCATAAGGTATTTGAAAAAAATTGAGCAAATGGAAGAGGGTAGATGGCCTAAGGTTGTGTTTAGTGATAGATTGTGCAAAAGAAAGAAGACTTGGATGCGGAAAAATAACAAATGGTTTAGTGAATGGGGCATTTGCTTGAGCATGTTTCCTACAAACAATAAGGAGATAATTTTTTTTATTATGGATAAGTTCCACAAACGTACTTGGGAGAAAGAGCTAGGGAGAAAGAAGAAGTACTACATTGAAGAGTTTAACCCCACTCATAACCATCAACAAAAGGCGTACATAGGGGCCAATATTTCTTGGAGATCTAAAATTCTTATTGCTCAATGAAGGACTAATTCTCATCAACTCCGTTGTGAAACAGGGCGTTGGAAAAGGCCAAAAGAAATGTGGGAGGAAAGAGTATGTATTTTGTGCTCTTTCGGAAAAGTGGAAACATAAAAACATTTCATTTTAGAATGTGAAGCCTTAAAAGACAGTAGGGAAAATTATGCAGGTATTATGACAGCTAGTTCTTGGGATAATCTATTCAGCGAAGAGTTTGTCGAGAAGATGGGAGCGATTATTGTAAAACTTCACAGGAAAAGGGTTGAATACAAAATCCAGATGGAAAAATAATCTGTCCCATAGGCTATTTTTAGCCTCGTGGACGTTAAAAATACTTTCTTTCTTTCTCGTTCTCGTTCCCTGAATCTTCAAGTGTTGAATGGAATTTAACTCCTCGGTGTCGTAGGAATTTAACTCCTCATATGGCTCTTAACATATCATTATTTATCTGCTCATATCTGTGAATTTGCGTCATCTCTCATGAATTTGTGTGACAAAGTGCAGTAAGGAGGAATGACATATTTGATCTCTAGCACCGTATTTGTTTTCATTTTGCAATTTGATCGAATCTGTGCCACCGTGGAGCTAGCCGAAACCTTGGATTTGTGCCACCATCGAGCTTGCTTACTACATGGTTATTTCTAAACCGTCCGATTTGCACCATGACAACCGTCAGCTTCGCTCCACTGTAGCCATCGAATATGTGCCACGTGGAGCCGGAAGGTGTACATCCATACTATTTTCGTCGTACGGTCTGTCAACCCGACCATTCAGTTATCGACACCTGGCCCTCTCCAGGCTGTAGACCTGGACCAGATCAAACAGTCGAAAAGGGGACACATGGCAGCGATTGGACGGTCACATTCAACATGCAGAACGGAGCCACGTAGCAGCGATCGAATGGTTAGATTTGATGCATAGAAAGGAGCCACGTGGAAAAGATTGAATGGCCACATCCGACGCACCTAATTGAGCCATGTGGCATCGATCGGACAGCTAGGTCCAACGTGCCTAATTGAGTCACGTGG
>JASDQU010100176.1:322547-351701 GCA_032191745.1 Picea mariana
GGAAGGTGTACATCCATACTATTTTCGTCGTACGGTCTGTCAACCCGACCATTCAGTTATCGACACCTGGCCCTCTCCAGGCTGTAGACCTGGACCAGATCAAACAGTCGAAAAGGGGACACATGGCAGCGATTGGACGGTCAGATTCAACATGCAGAAAGGAGCCACGTAGCAGCGATCGAATGGTTAGATTTGATGCATAGAAAGGAGCCACGTGGAAAAGATTGAATGGCCACATCCGACGCACCTAATTGAGCCATGTGGCATCGATCGGACAGCTAGGTCCAACGTGCCTAATTGAGTCACGTGGMAGGGATCAGACGACCAAATCTGAAGCGCAGAATGGAGCCACGTGGCGACGATCGAACATTCAGAAAGGAGCCACGTGGCATTKATCAGACGACTAGATCGAACGGTCGAAAAGTAGCCACGTGGAACTAATCGAACTTCCAGATCGAACGATCGGAACGTAGCCACGTGGAACCGATCTTACAGTGAGAAATATGCCACATGGCACCGATCTAACGATTAGATCGTACGGTCTCAAAGAGGCCATGTGGCAAAAATATAACGGGCAGATCCGACGGTCCCTGAGAGTTTAGATCTGCAGCATGGAGAGTTCCACGTGTCGAGAGTATGACAGGCCGGTTGGATGACCGTATGAAGAAAATAGGACAGATTCTATTCACGTGGCACAAATCCAATAGCTACAGTGATGCTACAGTGATGGACGGATCCAACAGTCTGACAAGGAACACGTGGAAAAATCCAAGGTTTAGTCGACAGTTTGGCAAGCTCCATGGTTGCATGTCGACGGAGGGCCGAATGCGAACTAAAAGCGGGCGACCTGGGAAAATACCCATCGTAATAACCCTTGCACACAGTAACCACACTCCCTTTCTTCTTCTCTTGCAATTTTTTGGGACAAACCGCATTCGCGTCGGCTGTGCACGCCATGGACTCGCAGGGGCAGCTAATACTGATATTATTGGCGGCATAGATTGGAACCGCCAACATTGGAAGATTGTAACCCTTCTCCAACGTAACGAAATACGTGTCAGGCTTCGCTATTCCTCCCAAAAGTTTGAACTCCGCTTTTGTGATTGCCATTATATCTGCAGTACGCTCATTGTCTTCTCACTGTAGATTTCCTCCACAATCACCGAAATCCCAGCCTCCCAGTCCTTGGGAATTTAACACACAACCATTCCTCCCCCAAACGGATCCCGACCAGAATGGATCTGCCTTCCATGAATATGATTCTCCTGCTCTCAATTTCCTCAACTGAGGGGGGACACAATTCACACAAATGTAACAAGAAACATAGTTGTCCAGATAACATAGCAGTACAACGGAATAAAAGAACTACTTATCTTGAAATTTCTTGACAGACCATGAAACTAAGTTCCAGACATAGTTACGACAAAGGTTCAAATTGCATACATGACACAAGCTGTAAGCTTTGTAGGAGTACAAATTTAGAAAAAAAAAACAAAAACAAGGCGATCGACCTCCCACCATGAGAAGATAGAATTGAGCTTGTTGACCTGAATTTGGATGTCCCAAGGTAAAGGATTGTTGTTGTCACCGGGGGTGAGTGTCTCCAACGAAGTTTCTGCCAGTTTCCGCTTGTTCCCTTTCCTTTCACTTCCTAGAGAAATTTTAGCATCTGCCTTGCTCCATGGATGGAATCAATCCCTCCTTGCCTATTAAAAATAGAGAGCCCTACATGAACTCTGCCATTTGCAATACATTGCAGTATGTTTAAAAGAGGGAGGCAACTCTTGTTACTTTATCCATTGCAACAGAACAAAATGCTCTTGTTACTTTGTTTGACTAGTAATTGATTCCAATCCCTCAAATCTTTTGAAGGTTCCAACCTTTGGAAAACAAAACTTGAAGCCAAATGGTATCCAATGTGAGTATTATAAAAGGAAAGGTATGTGCACTGACACTTTAGCGTATAAATGGCATCAAGGGAGCCTAGAAAAGAGGGAATAGTCCCGATGGTTTCCCTTTGCCTAAACATTCCTTTCCCTGTTTCATCATCACCCACTTGGAGAATGTTAATGTCAACCTAGGGTTTGCAAATATTTTCATCATACTAATCATGAAGGAAATGCATATAACTTTTGTGTGGAGGGACACAGGTTGGAATATTTTCTTGGTGAGGGTGATAAGAGGGACTTATGTATTGAGGAGTTGTTCTGATTTCAAGGGTTTGTGGAGTAAAACAACTTATAAGGAGTTGTGTGGTTAGAGGGAGGAAGTACATGAAATTGAGGTCAGAGAAGATTTGTTTGGTTATTGTGGACGACCTCATGCTAGAAAAAATAATATTATTTCTAGAAAATTCCTAGTTGGAAGAGTTTTAGGTGGTAGATTTATGAAGGAAACTCTATGTGATTGGCTTGGAAAAGTATCACGGGTCAATATCCTTAGATATATGACTTCATATCACATTTTGTCTTAAGATTGGTTGGATTTTGTCTTCGGTATTGAGGCATATGTAGAAAAAATTAAAAAGGGTTGATGTTTTTGGGGCTATCTCTTAAACAATGGATTCCTTATTTTGAGTCAAAAGTAGAAAGGGTCACAATGCATCTTATATGAGTTAAAATGATGGGTTTACCCTTAGAGATATGGAATGAACACAAGTCGAAAGATATTGGGAATAATACTAAGGTTTTTATAGGTTTTGAGGAGGATTCACATAACTTTCTATAACATTTATGGCTTGAATCCAAGTGGACATGGATTTAGGGCTTAGGCTACCCGACTTAGTAGAAATTGAGGTGGGGAATTAGAGACACACCTAGATATTTCATTATGTAAGTGTTCCTTTCCATTTCAATTATTTTCACAGACACATGCATTTAAAGTTAGAATTCTTATTTGGAAAACCCTATTTGACCAAAGGGAAGAAGTGAGTATACACAGTAAAAAAGGCATGAGGAAATGAGGAGTTTGGTCCCAAAGTTTCTAGCATTGGAATAGGTAATAAACACATTGCATATGAAACCCATAAAGTTGCTAGAGCGGGAAAATTAAAGTAAAAAAATGTACTATGTGAAAGTGGAATTTCCTATACTGACACTAATCTTTCTCCCAAGGAAGATGTTATGGAAGATTTCATCTGAGATGCTAATGCCATTATAATTTTTATAGGGCATCCCTTCTTAGATGAAAGTAAGTGTCAATATGCATGCTCTTCTCCATTTCTTTGTCCACTCAATAGGGGAATTATGGAACCTATCTAGATTGATTCAATTGTGGATTTGAGGAATTCGTTTAGGGGGGAAGAGGTAGGGGTTTCAAAATATTGTTGTTTATTGTATCCCCCCTCCATGCAAGGTTCAATATTCTATAGAGTTGAATAGTATCATATGCTTAACTAAAAACTTATGGAGGATTTAGGTATCTCTGGAATTGTCTTTAGATGACACCTTTGTGAGGTGTATTGAGCACCTTCCATAAAAGGATAAAAGGATAAAGAAAACTATGGACCATGAAAATATTTCTAGTGATGTAGGCTCCTATGTCCTAGACAAATGCCTCCTCACCTTAGAAAAACTCTAGATTTCTATCACTTAATCCTTCGTACTTCATTATCCCATCTTGAGTTAAATATTTCCGTCCCAAGATCTGGTCAGGTTTTCATAGATGTTCAATAGATATTATGATAGGAAACAATCCTCCATTGACTAGGGTCAAATCAATAGTAGAGAAGACACAAGATAAATTACTCAACTTTCTAGATTCAACTATTATGTCAAAGATACAAGAAATATATGAGGAATAATACCTTTGACCAGTTGGCTAGTCTCTTCATTAGATTTTGTAATTTGTATAGATAAAGTTATGGATGCTTCAAAATTATATAAATACATACACACAAGTAATGCAAAACCTTTCTCAAACAATTTAAAACATAAAGTATAAATGGTAATAAAACACAGAAACTTGTGACTAACTGATTTTTAATTAATATCAGGTAAGTAATTTCTCCTCCAAATCATGTGACCAATAATTAAATAGATAACAACATAGTTGTTTGGGGGAATAAGAGATATATTCATACATTTTTTTATATATGAAACAACAATTACAAAAAAATACTTGATTTATTGCCAACACCTTTGTCATTAGAATCTAGGTTCCTCCTTTCCTAGACCACATATATGCTTCAACTCTAATCACAATTCCTCATGAGCTATCTTTTAATGTCATTGCTCATTGCTTCAAAATTGGCAATGATAGGCTAGCTTTTAATGTCACTTTTGCAAAGATTTTGCTATAGTTTGATGGTTGTATCTATCTTTTGTAACATCAACAAGTTTAAATGGTCAAAAGTGCAAGAAAACCATACACAAACTAGCACTTACATAGTATATTCACTAGCAATTATCACAATTGGATTTTGGTTGGTTCTAGTGTGAGTAATGTAGGTAAATGTGCCAAATTAATGTGTGTTTAGATGGTTGTAGCAATGTTTTTCGACAACAACAAGTTAGCTTAGGAGTTAGTCCAATTTAGGGTTAGAAAAGGTTAGTAAAGAGTTAAGGATAAGAGTATAAGTGTTTGTTTGCTCAATCACTACTTGTAAGAGGTAGTCTAGTGCCTTTCTAGGGTAAATGGAGTCACTGATGGAAACAACAAATTCTTAAAGGAAATGTAGAAAATGATAATAATATGTTAAGGGATGGAGAGAACAAAAGAGGTGTTGGTATCCCATGGCCTCAAAAATCCTTTTCCAAGAGAAAATTGCTAGAAAGTAACAAGGGTTAGGCCGTAGCGATTTTCTCTTTCCTTGAACAAAATGTAATAAATTATGTAAATGGAAATGGAAGTATGGTTACTAGAGTGCTACAATGGTAGGGATCTATTATTTACTTCAAATTAGGTGCCTTTCAATATATTTTAACATGTGAAAGATTATAGGGAAAAAGATGATAACATATGTCATTGTCCTAGGGTTTCAAGCTAACAATTTCATAATATTAGACATGAAACAAGTAAAAAATAACCATAGAATTCATTCACAATAGATAAATGCATAATTTCTACTTGCTTCATCAAGAATAATCTAGAAAATCACCCTAGTTGAAGATCCTCCACAAGAAAATAGACAAAAAGCACCAAAATTTGCATCCTTCAAGAAGTGCGCACCACTAGTTTCAACCAATAACCCTTAAAGAGGGACAAATTTCAGACCTCACACTTGTGTGAGTGAAAGATGATAAAAAAATATAAGAGATTTTTCCCTTATTTATACAATGATCATGACCTTTAATTACAATTTAGGTAAAAAAAAGCCGACATGGCCAGTTTACGTCAAAAATCCAGTTTTACATAAAATCAACAATTAAAACCCTAATTTTGTCTTTTAGGGATGATGTCATGCCCCTCTTAGGGTGACCTTAGTGTAGATTTTAACCTTGTACAATATTTACTGCAAACAGATTTTCAGTAAAAGAACAACAAATATACAATGGTAAATACAAACATTACACAGAGATTTTTCCCCTGGAAACCCAAACTGAGAAAACCAACATATTCTATATTCATTCATTGTGATACATTGTTTACAATACAATATACATATAGGAGCCAACGACATCCAAAACCCTAACCCAATGACCTGGATTAGTCAACAACCCTAATTCCTTAACCAGAAATAGAAAACCATCGACAAAAACTATGTGCCAAAAAATGGCCCAACAATGGACACAAAAATTGAGGCAACACAAAAAATGAGGCACAAATGCCCCCAAACCCCCGCGGTGGGGGGTTTTACCTCTCTGCACCCCCCAAGGGGGGCCTAGAGGCCCCCCCTCAAACCCCCTTGCACGCCTGGTCATCTGGGGTCTGTTTTGTCAAATAAAGGATTTTCAACATTACAGGAATCCATTTAACTTTTTGTAAGATATAGGCCATACTATTGCTTAGGTTGGCCCTATCATTGCTAGGTTTTGGAAAACATTGGGGTAGATCGCCAACATACACCCAGGGCTCTTCAAGCTTTACCCTTGAGTCCTCACTTGTTTGGACCAAGCATTCAATCATAAGCTTCCTCATGTCTTTATTTTCTTGGATTTGATTTGGCGTGAACAAGGTAAATATGGAATCTACATAATTAGATTTATCATGAGTAGCCTTTGGGTGATAACGTTCAAAATGGGAGTCTTTGCATGATAAGGACCTAGGATCATCTTCTTGTCTTGCAACATTTTTTAGGTTCAAAGTGTTCGAACAAATTTGTTCTTTTGGAGCATGAGGTTTTATTGTCTGAGGAAGCCTCATAGAAAGAGGCTTTTGGATTTGTGATAATGACCTTTCTAACTAAGTGATTTTTTCAGAGGTACCTAGATGGTTAGAGGGTTCATGTTGTTTTGAAAAAATTAAGGCATATTTCATGTTTGAGAAACATGTGCTCCATTTATTAGGGAAAGTATTATTTTCTACCTCTAGAATCTCTGGGAGGTCATGCTCTAATCCTCCCATGCTTTCCTTATTCAACTCCCAAATGTCATCATTGTTAAAAAAATTGACCTGATGGATGGAGTCGCTGAACTTAAGATTCTCTTCAATCTGGCAAGCAACATCTTGTGCTTCTTCTAGGCTTGTAGGAAATCGGTTCTTGAGGGTAAATTGTAATATTCCTTCTAAGGAGTTTAGATAGTGTTGGAGAATATCTCTCTCTTGGTGAAAGTTGGGCTCAAGTTTTCTAATGAGAGTGTTGAACCTATCATTGAATTCCCTAACATCTTCGTCACTTTGGTTGCAAATTTTGAGGTATTGAGAATAAATAGAGGCCATACTTTCTATCTTACCCCATCTCTTCATGAAAGCATGTTCCAAATCTTTAGGTGTTTTGAGGCTTCCACTTGGGAGTGTATTAATACAATTCTTGACATTCCTGTTGAGTGAGTTCAAGAAAAGTCTCATAAACATGTCATGATGTTCTTCTCTAGATTGATGGAATTCATAACCCTCACAAAATTTAGTCCAATGTGTGTTTCCATAAGGTACTACTTTTCCCAGGAATGTGGGTATCTAGGAGTCGACTTCTTTCAGGAGATCATGTAATCCCCCTTGGATATTAGCCAAGTCCAAAGGGCCAAAAAGTTCTTCGGGGGACCATTTAGGAGAAGCTACATGGATGATAGGGATAGGAGGAAGATAGAGTGTATACTGACGTCTGCTATGAGTCGTCATTGGTGGAGTTGCCAAAAAATATCAAGATATTATCAAAAAAGGTGAGGGGATGACACTCAGTGGAGTCGCCAGGTTATCTTTTGTAAGATAAAGGCTTTTGAGGAAAGGCTTACCGAAAAAGTGTCGTCTTGAGAAAAATTGACTCAGTGTTCCCCGACAACGACGCCAAAATGTTATCGCACAATTTGTACTTTCCCCAAAAGCCCAAGACAAGTGGGTACAAAATTGGTGTAACTGGGAATAACCTATCACTATCACCTTAATAGGAGATCCCTTTCTATTTAGGAGTATGTTTAAGCTACCCTAGGGGAGACGTTCCAGGTGACTTGGGAGGTTTGAAAAGGCTAAGGAAAATAGTCACAAGGAAACCCTTCCCCTATCACAGATCACTCTAACTAGAGGTTTCTTTTATGTCTTAAAGATGAAGCAAATGAATAATGTTGTGTACCTGCCGAAAACAAGACAACAAGGCAAACAAGACACTTTCCAAGTACCAGATGATTGTTAATACTTCATAAGACAGTAAACCTTTGATAAAATAAGCTAGAAAATTATGAATTTGAAGAAATTCATCATTTTATAACAACAATTAATATGTTATAACAGCCACAATATTCAAGCCTTGAAATTGTTTGAAAAAAACAATAAAAAGTGACTTTAACTAGCAAAATTGATAGTAAATTGTCACAAGCAAAATTGGCAATGATAGGCTAGCTTTTAATGTCACTTTTGCAGAGATTTTGCTGCACTTTGATGGCTGTAGATATATTTTGTAACAACAACAAGTTTAAATGGTCAAAAGTGCAAGAAAACCATACACAAACTAGCACTTACCTAGTAGATTCACTAGCAATTATCGCAATTGGATTTTGGTTGGTTCTAGTGTGAGTAATGTAGGTAAATGTGCCAAATTAATGTGTGTTTAGATGGCTGTAGCAATGTTTTGCTACAAAATCAAGTTATCTTAGGAGTTAGTCTAATTTAGGGTTAGAAAAGGTTAGTAAAGAGTTCAAGGATAAGAGTATAAGTGTTTGTTTGCTCAATCACCATTTGTAAGAGGTAGTCTAGTGCCTTTCTAGGGTAAATGGAGTCACTAATGGTAGCAACAAATTCTTAAAGGAAATGTAGAAAATGATAATAATATTTTAAGGGATGGAGAGGACAAAAGAGGTGTTGGTATCCCAAGGCCTCAAAAATCCTTTTCCAAGAGAAAATTGCTAGAAAGTAACAAGGGTTAGGCTGTAGCGATTTTCTCTTTCCTTGAACGAAATGTAATAAATTGTGAAAATGGAAATGAAAGTAAGGTTAATAGAGTGCTACAATGGTAGGGATCTAGTATTTACTTCAAATTAGGTGCCTTTCAGGATATTTTAACATATGGAATATTATAGGGAAAAAGATGATAATACATGTCATTCCCCTAGGGTTTCAGGCTAGCAATTTCATAATCTTAGACATGAAACAAGTAAAAAATAACCATAGCATTCATTCACAATAGATAAATTCAGAATTTCTACTTGCTTCATCAAGAATAATCTAGAAAATCACCCTAGTTGAAGATCCTCCACAAGAAAATAGGCAAAAAGCACCAAAATTTGCATCCTTCAAGAAGTGCGCACCACTAGTTTCAACCAATAACCCTTAAAAAGGGATAAATTTCAGACCTCACACTTGTGTGAGTGAAAGATGATAAAAAAATATACAAGATTTTTCTCTTATTTATACAATGATCATGACCTTTAATTACAATTTAGGTAAAAAAAAGCCGACATGGCCAGTTTACATAAAAAATCTAGTTTTACATAAAATCAACAATTAAAACCCTAATTTTGTCTTTTAGGGATGACGTCATGTCCCTCCTAGGGTGACATAAGTGTAGATTTTAACCTTGTACAATATTTACTGCAAATAAATTTTCAGTAAAAGAACAAAAAATATACAATGGCAAATACAAACATTACACAGAGATTTTCCCCTGGAAACCCAAACTGGGAAAACCAACATATTCTATATTCATTCATTGTGATACATTGTTTACAATACAATATACATATAGGAGCCGGAGACATCCAAAACCCTAACCCAATGACCTGGATTAGTCAACAACCCTAATTCCTTAACCAGAAATAGAAAACCATCGACAAAAACTATGTGCCAAAAAATGAGCCAACAATGGACACAAAAATCGAGGCAACATGAAAAACGAGGCACAAATGCCCCCAAACCCCTGCGCTGGGGGATTTCACTCCCCTGCACCCCCCAAGGGGGGCCTAGAGGCCCCCCCTCAAACCCCCTTGCACACTTGGTCATTTGGGGTTTATTTTGTCAAATAAGGGATTTTCAACATTCCACGAATCCTTTTGACTTTTTTTTAAGATATAGGCCATACTAGGGCTCAGGTTGGTCCTATCATTGCTAGGTTTTGGAAAAAGTTGGGGTAGATCGCCAGCATACACCCAGGGATCTTCAAGCTTTATCCTTGAGTCCTCACTTGTTTGGCCCAAGCATTCAATCATAGGCTTCCTCATGTCTTTATTTTCTTGGATTTGATTTGGCGTGAACAAGGTAAATATGGAATCTACATAATTAGATTTATCATGAGTAGCCTTTGGGTGATAACGTTTAAAATGGGAGTATTTGCATGATAAGGACCTAGGATCATATTCTTGTCTTGCAACATTTTGTAGGTTCAAAGTGTTCGAACAAATTTGTTCTTTTGGAGCATGAGGTTTTATTGTCTGAGGAAGCCTCATAGAAAGAGGATTTTGGGTTTGTGATAATGACCTTTCTAACTGAGTGATTTTTTCAGAGGTACCTAGATCGTTAGAGGGTTCATGTTGTTTTGAAAAAATTAAGGTATATTTCATGTTTAAGAAACATGTGCTCCATTTCTTAGGGAAAGTATTATTTTCTACCTCTAGAATCTCTGGGAGGTCATGCTCTAATCCTCCCATGATTTCCTTATTCAACTCCCAAATGTCATCATTGTTAAAAAAATTGACCTGATGGATGGAGTCGCTGAACTTAAGATTCTCTTCAATATGGAAAGCAACATCTTGTGCTTCCTCTAGGCTTGTAGGAAATCTGTTCTTGAGGGTAAATAGTAATCTTCCTTCTAAGGAGTTTAGATAGTGTTGGAGAATATCGTTCTCTTGGTGAAAGTTGGGCTCAAGTTTGCTAATGAGAGTGTTGAACCTATCATTGAATTCCCTAACATCTTTGTCACTTTGGTTGCAAAGTTTGAGGTATTGAGAATAAATAGAGGCCATACTTTCTATCTTACCCCATCTCTCCATGAAAGCATGTTCCAAATCTTTAGGTGTTTTGAGGCTTCCACTTGGGAGTGTATTAATACAATTCTTGGCATACCCGGTGAGTGAGTTCAAGAAAAGTCTCATAAACATGTCATGATGTTCTTCTCTAGATTGATGGAATTCATAACCCTCACAAAATTTAGTCCAATGTGTGTTCCCATAAGATACTACTTCTCCCAGGAATGTGGGTATCTAGGAGTCGACTTCTTTCAGGAGATCATGTAATCCCCCTTGGATATTAGCCAATTCCAAAGGGCCAAAAATTCTTCGGGGGACCATTTAGGAGAAGCTACATGGATGAAAGGGATAGGAGGAAGACAGAGTGTATATTGATGTCTTCTATGAGTCGTCATTGGTGGAGTCGCCAGAAAATCTCAGGATATTATCAAAAAAGGTGAGGGGATGACACTCAGTGGAGTCGCCAGGTAATCTTTTGTAAGATAAAGGATTTTGAGGAAAGGCTTACCGAAAAAGTGTCGTCTTGAGGAAAATTGACTCAGTGTTCCCCGAAAACGACGCCAAAATGTTATCACACAATTTGTACTTTCCCCAAAATCCCAAGACAAGTGGGTACAAAATTGGTTTAACTAGGAATAACCTATCACTATCACCTTAATAGGAGATCCCTTTCTATTTAGGAGTACATTTAAGCTACCCTAGGGGAGACGTCCCCGGTGACCTGGGGGATTTGAAAAGGCTAAGGAAAATAGTCACAAGGAAACCCTTCCCCTATCACAGATCACTCTAACCAGAGGTTTCTTTTATGCCTTAAAGATGAAACAAATGAATAGTGTTGTGTACCTGCCCAAAACAAGGCAAACAAGACACTTTTCAAGTACCAGATGATTGTTAATACTTCATAAGACAAAAAACTTTGATAAAATAAGCTAGCTGATTATGAATTTGAAGAAATGCATCATTTTATAACAACAATTAATATGTTATAACAACCACAATATTCAAGCCTTGAAATTGTTTGAAAAAGACAATAAAAAGTGACTTTAACTAGGAAAATTGATAGTAAATTGTCAAAAGCAAAATTGGCATTGATATGCTAGCTTTTAATGTCACTTTTGCAGAGATTTTTCTGCACTTTGATGGCTGTAGCTATCTTTTGTAACAAAAGCAAGTTTAAATGGTCAAAAGTGCAAGAAAACCATACACAAACTAGCACTTACCTAGTAGATTCACTAGCAATTATCACAATTGGATTTTGGTTGGTTCTAGTGTGAGTAATGTAGGTAAATGTGCCAAATTAATGTGTGTTTAGATGGCTATAGCAATGTTTTTCTACAAAAGCAAGTTAGCTTAGGAGTTAGTCGAATTTAGGGTTAGAAAAGGTTAGTAAAGACTTCAAGGATAAGAGTATAAGTGTTTGTTTGCTCAATCACCATTTGTAAGAGGTAGTCGAGTGCCTTTCTAGGGTAAATGGAGTCACTAATGGTAGCCACGAATTCTTAAAGGAAATGTAGAAAATGATAATATTTTAAGGGACGGAGAGGACAAAAGAGGTGTTGGTATCCCAAGGCCTCAAAAATCTTTTTCCAAGAGAAATTTTTTAGAAAGTAACAAGGGTTAGGCCGTAGCAATTTTCTCTTTCCTTGAATGAAATGTAATAAATTGTGAAAATGGAAATGAAAGTAATGCTACTAGAGTGATGCAATGGTAGGGCTCTAGTATTTACTTCAAATTATGTGCCTTTCAAGATATTTTAACATATGGAAGATTATAGGGAAAAAGATGATAACACATGTCATTCCCCTAGGGTTTCAAGCTAGCAATTTCATAATCTTAGACATGAAACAAGTAAAAAATAACCATAGCATTCATTCAAAATAAATAACTACAGAATTTCTACTTACTTCACCAAGAATAATCTAACAAATCACCCCAGTTGAAGATCCTCCACAAGAAAATAGGCAAAAAACACCAAAATTTGCCTCCTTCAAGAAGTGCACACCACTAGTTTCAACCAATAACCCTTAAAGAGGGACGGATTTCAGACCTCATACTTGTGTGAGTGAAATATGATCCAAACATATCAGAGTTTTTTCCCTTATTTATACAATAGTCATGACCTTTAATTACAATTTAGGTAAAAAAAAATCCGACATGGCAAGTTTATATAAAAAACCAAGTTTTACATAAAATCAACAATTAAAACCCTAATTTTGTCTTTTAGGGATGATGTCATGCCCCTTGTAGGGTGACATTAGGCCCCTTTGTGGAACGCTAGGCCTCCAAAGTGAAACATTAGGCCTCTGAAGCTGCCACACGTGCCAACCAAGCCGTCCTCATGCCAAAACCCTAACTAGATGACGCCAGGGCTCAAAATGATGATGTCAGGGGCCTTCAAGGGACAACGTGATGGTGGGAGGGAAAGACCCCCTCAGGTCCAGGCCTGCCAAAGTGCCTCTGATGGAACATATTTTTTTTTATTTGGTGCAAGCCTCTGGTGTCTCTCTGCCCCTAGCTGGGGTCATAACATCCATCTGGTGGGTTTTCAGCCCCATGGAGGTCCGATCTAATCATCTCCCCATATGTACCTGTCCATTGGGCATGGTCCTGCAACAACAACAAGTACCCATGGGCTCATAAGTCATAGGGATCATAACAATGTCATTCACATATAATAATCAAGTTACCCAAACATGTGCATCAAACCCTGCTTTACCCAGACAAATGCTCAAAGATGCTATGGTATTTAACAAGCCAGGTTTGGAGAGGGTCTCATGATGTCCTATTGGGATAATCCTCATCAGGTGTGGGGTGTTTCCTAGGTGAAGACTAGTCTAGGTCATGTAAATCCATGAGATGTTGTAGGGGATGTTTGGGCAAGGGGTGCGGTGATAACATGGAAATGTAGGTCTTACCTATGGGTGCCTCTGTAGAGGGAGAGATGCACCTTGTCATGGATGACAGTGTTTACTAGCCCATTCAATGCCTTTTACTCTTTATCTTATTTCTTTTTCTTTTCAAGAGAATAGTTGGAGGAAACTGTCCCGGTGTGGTGACCAGTGGTGATAACGTTACCCACAAGCATTTCACGAAAATGAGAAGACTGTCTAGTGATGAGACCCCCTTTCTCTTTGCTATGCCACCAAGAGCCACTACCCTAGTTTGGTGAACATATGAATAGTAGTGTCATACCACTACATGCCCATGGACCTAATATGTTGACTCATGATGATACCTCCTATCCACCAACTAGGCCTTGAGTTTTATTTTATTTTACGGGTCCCCTTTTCTTGCTGAGAAGCGTTTTATTGCTTTCTTGTGAATCCCTGGGCGAAGCATCTCAAGGTTTCATATTGGATTTTTAACTTTTGCTAGCTACTTTTACCCTCTGGGCCTTTATCCATTTCTTCCCACAAGGCAAGGTACAACCCTTATTAGCTTGGCAAACCCAATGTTCGAACTAATGTAGGGGAAAGGTGAGAGGGACAATGATGAAAAGTGGTAAGTATGGAAGGAATGGATGATGAACTTTCATAGACCCACCCAGTGGAAACTCATCCCTAAGGGAACCAACTTACTAGGGCACTCTGTCATCCCCCCCGGGTATGGACAAGTTAAAGAGCATAATTTCCAAGAAAATGTCATGAAACAAAAGAGAATTCAATGCACATATTCAAATGTTTTGAGAAGCATAGTGACACATACCAACCCAGACTCATTACCTCATGGAGAAAGACCCCCTGCTACTTTAGAACCAGGTTGATGGGATGGATGCTGCTACTGCTGATAGATAGGAGGCGCTGAAGAAAAGATGGGCCCTCCGGGGCAAAGCTCAAATCATATGGCTCTCATTAATCCATGTATAGGACCTGTGGGACTCGAGACATAATATCCTTAGTTATCCCTAGGATATTGGATAACAATCCCTTCACTAAGTGGGGGATTGATTTCGCTACATTCCAACCAACTTCGGCTAGGGGGCATCGTTATATCATTGTGGCAGTAGACTACTTCACTAAGTGGGTTGAGGTCATGTATGTTGATATTATGGTAGCCGCGGGAGGTATTTACCTCCACGTGTAAACCTAACGAGAATATAATATTCCAGGAAGCAAGAAGAAACCCTAATGAGTTGGGTAATAACCCTAGAAGACAAGTCAGCTCAAGAGGTTAAATTGTATTAGGTTATTAGCCTCCAAGAGAAGAAGTCGGCCAAAAGAAATAATATATAATGAGTAAATAGGTATCCAGAATGAGAAGTCGACCCAGGTAGTTAGCCATAATTAGTATAAATATAGGAGGCCAGTCTTCATTCTGGTAGGCATTTCTCAGAATTGCAGAGCAACACTTGTGTGCACTGCAATTGCCCAATTTGTGCGCAAGTTTGGAGGAGAGATGCCGTTGTAGTTGTTGCAACTAGCAGATTTTGGTTTTGGCTTGGACTATCTCTTGGTTATGGTTTGGACTATCTGATCAACTCTTGTTTGATGCACTATTCTTGGGGAAAGGTGCACTACCCTTTGTTTGGCTATCTATCCTAGGGTTTGCTTCCAGAGTGATTCTTTGTCAAGGTTAAGGTGCTCGGAGGGTGGCTTCAACCTATGGTTGGGTGAAAATAGTGATATTATTGATGGTAAAACAAGCACATCCATTATATTCTAACAGGTTATGGGCCCACACCTCCTTCATTTAGTTTAACCGCTAGAAGGAAGCATAACCATAAGGATATTAAGATCATTGAAGAACTACCGCTAGGGTTTCTAGTAGGATCAGTCACCAAAGCACTGCTACTAGGGTTACTGGTAGGTGAAGTTGTCAAAATCATAATCCTCTCATTGATGCACCTTAAGTGAAGGGATTGACCTAATTTTTAGATAGACCAGTGCGCCCTAGCCTAGCGCATCTCCTGGTAGTCTCAGCAAACCAAGACGTCAAGTTGAGTTTTTTTGGGTAAAATCTAGGGTTGACCAAGTCAAAGAAGCCATGACCTACTCCATGAAGTCAGAAAACAATTTAGATGGAGCTTCTAACTTCAGAGCATGGAAGACAAGGATTGATCTCATCCTTACCAAGAATAAAGTGCTGGATATCATGAAAGGAAAGATCATGAAACCAGAGTTTGAAGAAGGAAAAGAGAAAGAACCGCAAAACGTTGCATTTATGGAAAAGTTCAAATACAGTGACATCAATGCCATGAGTATCATAGTGGACTCTATAAAATACCACTTGATACCCTACATCTCCCATCTTGACTCATCAAAGAAGATGTACGATGCCCTAACAAACCTCTTCTCAGTTAGAAACATTGGACAAGTAATGAGTCTGAAGAATGAGCTCTGTGACATGAAGATGAATGATGATGACAACATAACATCATACTTTTTGAGGTTCTCTCAGTTAAGAGATCAACTACAAGCTATTGAAGAGATCATTTTAGAAAAGGAATTGGTAAACATAGTACTCAATGGTCTTCCCAAGACATGGGATGCATTTTCCACAAGCATGAACACAAGGAAGGAGTATCCTACATTTGAAGAAATTTGGACTTGTTGTGCTCAAGAAGAATCAAGGATCAGTGCAAAAGAGAAGCCCCAAAAGAAGTACGATGATCAAGACTTTACAATAAGATTCAAGAATTTCAGGAACAAAAGGAAATTTGGTTCAAGGAAGAAGCCAAATCAAGAGAAAGACATGTTAGAAATACAATGCTTCAACTGTTGAAAGTATGGTCTCTACAATAATCATTGTCCTGAGCTAAAGAAAAGGAAGGGGACACACGAAGCATCAATTTTCGAAGAAAAGGAACCTACAAAGAAGACCAAGCAGGATAAAACAAACATCTTCTTCTAAAGACAAAGTAACAATACTCTTCTTAGTTCTTGTCTCTGTACATATCTTGCATTTCTATCCCTTAGAAGATAATATGTTCCAAGAAGAACTATACTTATGGAAGAACAACAAGATAAGGATTGCTATCATTATACAAGTCAGATAATACACATGAAAGGATGAAATACATCAAACAAATCATGTGTAAGCTATTACAAGGTAAGCCAAAATAAAAATCAATCCTGAAGGAACTTAGAAGAAGCAAAGATAGAAAGAAGTCAACAATCAAGAGGAAATTGGAGAAAGACTTATGACACTTTGCAGAAGACAATAAGGATGGAGACAGAAGCATGGAATTTGTTAGATGGAGGGAGCTGATTATATATTTCCAAAAGAAAAACATGCACTCATACATGAAGCACAGATTAGGAGGGAGCTAATCCTATGATCCAATGAAGATGATGAAGTATATATCCATGGTAGTAGCCATGAAAGGAAATACATGTTCAGGACGACCTTAGAAGAAGTCTTCTTCGAAGAGAAACCTTAAAGTATCCCTGGTTGTTCATCCACATCCGTGATCCTATGATGAAAGGAAGAAGTGGAATCTTTAGGGCATGGAATCTATAAGAAACTCCATGGACCCAAGAGATAAAGAAAAACATGAGGAAGAACATGAATATTCCAAGAAAGAAAGAGAAGCCAGAACAACCAGTCATTGTATCAAGAATCACAAGATTACCAGCCTGATATGAACTCACTAAAAGAAATCAAGCAAAGGAACTGAAAGTTGTGATGAAGAACAATGTATATATGCAAGCATTGCAAGATCCAAAACTAGAGGTTCTCCCAGATGGAGGGAGAAGACTATGATGATTACTTGTTCCAGTAAACCAAACATATCTCTACATGAGTCATTATATCATCCTCAATATCCATAGGTTGGAGTTCTACATCAAATGAATGCAAAGACTGTTCTCCATAACAATTGAACAAAGAGTGTATGAAGATAAACCTCAAGGATTTGATGTATACTAGAAAGAGACCCTTGTATGCAGATGGAAGAGGACAATTTGGTGGAGAATCTCCAATGCGCAACAGAAGCATGGTGAAGACTTTCTATAACAAAGATATTGTATCATAGTGGTTACTCAGAAGCTCAAGCTGATGGATCGCTTATCCATGACAAACTCCCATGATGGCCAAAGAAGTACCACTTGGATATGTTCCAGTTTGATCCTTGCCACGATATTGTGAGTTAGCAGGAACCAAAGAGGAATCCAACAACGATATACTTTATTGATCAGAGCTATATGAAGCCTTCAGAGAAAAACCAGTGTTCCAGAAAACTGAAATACATTTGAGATCAAACATTACATTCTCCGTGATGAAGTCCAGAAAGGAAAAAGTGGTTCTTCTATATATATCTCCACAGATGAGCAGATAAGCAGACATTTTGGTAAATATTCTATCCAAGATGAAAGAGTTTGCATACTCAAGTTGGAGCTCGTGGAGACGACTTCCTTATTGAAAAAGGAAGAGATGAATCCCAAGTTGGGAGGGAGAAATGATGTGTTATTGATTGATGGACAGTCATTTTTCAGTTCAAAAATGGTCCAGGATGAGCAGTTCCTTTCCAGTTTAGAAAGTGGTTTGAGATTTTTGACAGACAGGCATTTTCCAGTTCGGAAAATGGTCCAGATCGAACGGTAATTTTCATAATGAAAATGGTTCAATGGATTGCTGATGTACCATAGACAATGATTTCCCATTGTGGTTAACATGGGGAATGGTATAGGGTAGTATCTCTTCTTGAGGTTTACTCAAGAAGACTGGCCCACCTCACCGGACAACAATTTCCCATTGTGGTTAACATGGGGAATGACCCGTTTTGGAGGTTGGTGCAGGACAATCATTTCCTTAGGAAATGGTCTAGACAGTAATTCCTTATGGTAGACTCATTCTATTCAGGTTGCACTTTGTTTAGTGTTGGAGGAATAGCCCAGGGTGGGGAATGGTCCAGGTTCAACAATCAAGGACAAACATTCCTTAGGACAGACTCATTCTCTCCAGGTTACACTTTTTCTAGTGTCAGAGGAATGGCCCAGGGTGGGGAATGGTCCAGGCTCATAAATGAGGACAATTATTCTTCCTTTCTTGAGAAGAATAGTCCAGATAGCTCATCATTGATGTTTGACCTTCTGAGGGCAAATGCTCTTCCAAGATCTCACAGATGTGAGTGGAAGAATGGCCCAGATGATCCAGTTTATATCATAATATTGTTTCTGTGTAGGTTGATATCATATGATTGTTATGAAGACTGTATGTCTCTAGACAGTAGATGTATACTACTGTGGTGGATGTGTTCCAGTGTTTGTGACTATACGTCACTAATCAAGTACCTGTGTGCTACTTGGTGTGGTAGTGTACCACTGGATTGTAGTTGTGTACTACTATGGATAGAAACAATTGTTTTCTATTGAATGATATTGTTCTGATTTCCTTGAAGACTATCAACATTGTTGGAAATGATTATTAGCTAGATGGATGATCAATGGACAGAGATTTCCCAGACGAAAAATGGTCCAAGACATTTATTCTTCTTGGACATATGTCCGGATTAAAAGAATGGTTCTTGTGTCACTCTATGGAGTGAGTGACTCATCCAACATCATGTCTGATTACTCAGATAGAGTATGGTTTCGAGAGATGATGCAGTTGATGACATTGATAGTCTATACGACTATGTTGATGGTACCAGGTAAATGGTATGTTTTTCCTCAAGACCATTACCTTCAATACCTCCCTAGATAGGAGGGAGTGTTGATATTATGGTAACTGTGGGAGGTATTTACCTCCACGTGTAAACCTAACGAGAATAAAATATTTCGGGAAGTAAGAAGAAACCCTAATGTGTTGGCTAATAACCCTAGAAGACAAGTCAACTCAAGAGGATAATTTGTATTAGGTTATTAGCCTCCAAGAGAAGAAGTCGACCAGAATAAATAATATATAATGAGTAAATAGGTATCCAAAATGAGAAGTCGGCCCAGGTAGTTAGCCAGAATTAGTATAAATATAGGAGGCCAGTCTTCATTCTGGCAGGCATTTCTAAGAATTGTAGAGCAACACTTGTACGTACTGCAGTTGCCCAGTTTGTGCACAATTTTGGAGGAGAGCTGCCGTTGCAGCTAGAAGATTTTAGTTTTGGCTTGGTCTATCTCTTGGTTATGGTTTGGACTATTTGATCAGCTCTTGTTTGGTGTGCTATTCTTGGGGAAAGGTGCGCTACCCTTTGTTTGGCTATCTAGCCTAGGGTTTGCTTCCAGAGTGATTCTCTGTCAAGGTTAAGGTGCTCGAAGGGTGGATTTGGCCTATGGTTGGGTGACAATAGTGATATTGTCGATGGTAAAACAAGCACATCCATTATATTCTAACAATGTTGACATTTAGTAATGATGGTAAAATGACTGTGCTTTTCATTTTTAACCAGATTGTAGCCAGGTTTGGTATTCCGAAGGAGATTGTCACAGACCATGGAAGTCACTTCAAGAATAAGATGATGAATGAGTTAACATCAAAACTCTAGCTTAAGTAATAACAATCGTCACCCCACTATCCATAGGTGAATAGTCAATGGGAGGATGTCAATAAGTCTCTCAAGACTATTCTCCAACGGACGATCAATTCGGCCAAGTCAAATTGGAATTTGATGTTGTACTCGACACTTTGGGCGTATCGAACCTCAGACAATGCTGCTACCAGTTTCTCTCCTTTCCAACTCATTTATGGGCTGGGGAAWTATTTCCCATAAAGTGACAAATTCCCCCTCTTAAGTTGGCAGTGGAATTACTGCCCGAGACAACTCCACTTGAAGAGCATCTCCTATATCTCGAGCAACTTGATGAGAAGMACCGAGATGTATCCTTGGTAAACGAGGTTCACAAACAATGTGTCAAGTGTCAATATTATYGATCGGTCCACCCTAGAGTTTTCTATGAAGACGATCTTGTCTTGGTCTATGACAAAGATAAAGATCCCTTGGAGGCAGGCAAATTCAAACCCATGTCGTTCAGACCATTCATTGTTAAGAAAGTCTTAGAAAAAGGTGTTGATCAACTGGTTGACTTCGAAGGTAACGCTTTGGAWGAGCCCATAAATGGGCTCTACCTTAAGAAGTATTACGATTAGGTTGGTCATCTGAGTGTGACTTTTTGTATATAACATATAGTTTTATTTATACATTTTTGTGTCTTTTTGTCTTATGGATGTGTAGTTTATTATGATTTTTCACTGTGGCAGATGTCAAGTGAATTTGAGGTTTATGTTGGGCTAACAGACGGTGCTAGTTGACACACTCATAGGCTTGCTTCCGCAACTTGGGTGATATTCACACCCACTGGTCAGTTGGTGTCTTCTGGAGGTGTTTATCTAGGTGAAGCAACCAATAACGTTGGCGAGTATAGTGCCATAATTGAATTACTACGTGATGCATTGCCACATGGTATTTATCACCTCCAGGTTCATTTATACGCTCAATTAGTTATGTCTCAGTTAAATGGAGTGTATCACATCTATGATGCGACCCTTCACCGATGATTCCTTAGGGTACGTCTCTTAGAACACTGTTTTGATTATATTACTTATATTCATGTTCCTAGGAGATCTAATTAGCTAACTAATGCATTGACTAATCATGTATTAGATTGGCATCTTGCACACACATAAAAGTAAAAGCACATAAATACATGCATATGTAAATACATTTGTATAAAAAATATTACTCCATAAGGAAAAAAAGATTTGTATATTTAATATGTCCAAAATAATGTCAGAAGTACAAAATATGGGCCATAAAGCCTCAAATAGAGTCGATATACATCGCTAGGCTCAAGCCCTCAATACATAAGAGAGTACAAAAAGAGTGCCCTTGACACATATAAGATTTAGTGTTAAATATGGTCTAGGCTTGTTGGCCCTAGTGTAATGTACTATGACATTTGCAAGATACTGAAATAACTCAACCCAAGTCTTGGGTACTCCTACCACATGCGGCTACATGGCCAGGGGTAGGTCCTTAATCTTTTCCATTGGCACAGGACGGGTGAGAGCTGTCAGGTTCCTCTCCACTTGTCTCAATACTCTCTCGGCCTCTCCGGCGGGTGGCCTTGCTGCTACTACTACGAGTCCAACATCCTCCCGAGGATGACACCTAGTCCTGGTGAAGTCGGCTAGTTGTACTGGTCCCATGTCTATATATAACATATTTCTAGGCTAGTACTATGATGTTACCATAAAAAGGATAATATTTAAAAATAAAAAAATGAAATAACTTTAAAAGATAAATAATGATGCATGCCTATATCTCTGTGCCCCTCTCTAGGGGGCATAGTCATGTTAGGGTCCCTCAAGAAACTGATCCCTACGTAGGGGTAGTCTTCGACTGCAGGGACTTGACGTTTCCACTTGTCAAAGAACTTGTCATCAAACGCCTCCTGCACTCTCCCTGCTCCCTGTTGAGGCATCAATGTAGCCCATATGCATAGTGCAAGAAAGGAGGCAATATGTCCTCGTACTGTCTCCCATGGGCTAAGACCCAACACTCTCTCAAAAGAGAATGCACACAATACGGTCCTGTTGAGGGGTATAATATCCCTTTAAATCAACAAAAATAACCAAACCCGCTTAAGATCCCCAATTAGACTCGTAAGCATTTGATGGGTGGCAAGGTTCTCCAGATTCGTGATCTGGCTGGAATTATCGATGGATTTTAATCGTTATTGACATATATGTCTCTTATGTTAAACCTCTCCTCATGATATGTAGTTCTTCTTTTGGTTCTTTTCTAACATTTATAACAAAAGAAAGATAGAGCTTTAAACTAGATGACAAAGGGAAGCTAATTATGCGTTGGGGAAAGGTTGGGTTGCAGGATAACCTTTATACATTAGCATGCAGACAAAGAAGATATAAACTACTTCAAACTAGAATTAATACCATTTTGATTAGTAGACATTCAACATTGTCTGAGATAACAGTTACATAAAGGAAATATATATGTGACAAGAAGTTAGTGCAAGAAAAGTAGTTTTCAATGCTCTATTATCAATCACATGTTAACACAATCAATTTCTATTCATCAACTAGAATAAAAGAACTGTTACAACATTATAATATAAATTTAAATAATAGATACTACAACTCTTACTCAATAAAACATCAAATATTGAATCCAAAGACAAATATAATCCCCCTTGGTCCAATCACATTCACGCCTCAGATGAAAGAAGTGTCTTTGGTTCTAAACATAACTTCTTTATTAAAATAATTTGCAAATAAATAGTTCTCTTACAAAATTCCATTAAAATTCTTTCTCTCCAAAACCATCGACCCTGCATCCAAGGTCGATGCCATTATTTGTAAAAATAATCTAAACTAAAAATAGCTACTAAAGTAGTGTTAAGTCAATAAAATGACACGTGGCATAATTCATCTATCTGTTCTCTTCTGCTTCTCTTGAGATCATTTGGTCATTTACTGAAGTGGATTTTTGCTTTCGTATTCAGACCATTTTCAAAAGAGATATTCACATGTGTTTTCATACAGGAACTTGTGTTGGTCCATCAGAGCGGAGAGGACCTCCTTCATCTCAACTGCCCGTTCCTTGTACTTGATTAGTTTGATACTCAAGTGCTGTAAGATTGTGAGAGATTTAATCAGAGGCTCCATGAACTTCTTCACTTGATCCAGGATCACTTGAAACATACAAAATCTCTGCTTCATACACCTGGTCTTTCTCTGCATGCTGCTTAACTATGTCAAGTAGATCAGAGAAATCTTCCGGTGGACCGAATTCTGGCAAGTCGGTATTCCTCATTTCCTGATTGATTTTCTCCCAACTTTTCTCACATTCTTCCCATATCTTCTGCATTTTCTGCTGGGGTTCCCGTACCATGCTTATGTTGATTTTTCAATAAGCTAGGCTTAAGCATGAAGTTCATTCCATTTTAATCATTTTACTTAAACCATAGGCAATTTGTTGCAACAACCAAGATCACAAGAAGAAACACCATGCACAAGTACACAAGAAGTATCCTGGGAAACCCTTCTCAACAAGGGAAGAAAACCCAACCAATCGTTTTCTATATTCTTCAAGAGAAATACCTCCACCACCATAAAATACTAGCACACAAAAGGGTTCTCACAAACCCTAGAAGACTAGCGTCCAAGAGAGGTGCACACTTTTCCCAAGAATAAGTGTTTGCTGAAATTTCCAAACTCACACTTGTGTTATGATTCCTCAATGGAGAATTTACCTTTACTTATATTAGATTGAACCTATCAACAATGGTGTCTATTAGCACAACAAGGCCGACCTCAATAACTCACAATATAATTAATAATTTCCATATTAATTATATTTTACATTAATTATCTTTCACTCTATGGTGGGGCCGACCTGTACCCTTTAAATCACAAATAGGGTTACAGGTAAGTCTGACTCTTGAACAATATAGCAAGGGATCTCATACACCCACTAGTGATCAACCACCAGGGGCACATCCATCTGTGCTTAGCCATAGGGATGTCCACATCTCTATCTCACTGCATCTCACAGGAGAACCACACTCACTAGTGCTCAACCACTAGGATCACGTTCACCTGTGCTCAACCACAGGCACGTCCAACTCAACATATCTTCTTTTTCATTGCGTTACACATGAGAATCATCTGGAGTATCACATCATCTCAAATATCTACACAGAGGAGGCTAATACATCGTTTCATCTCTGTCTTAGAACGATACACCCAACTGATGGGCTTCTCCACATGTTCACCTATTCTCAACCACAGGCACATCCAACTCAACAGATCTTCTTTCTCACTGCATTACAGAGGAGAATCATCTGGAGTATCAGCTCAAATCTCTGCACAGAGGAGAACAATAAACCCATCACATGGGCTCCTTCCCTTCTCAGGGGCACACAACATTCCATCTCTGTCTCAGAGAGGAGCCATGCACCCAGCTCATGGGAACACCCAACTCATGGGCTTCCTCACCCCACATAGGGGCACACAACGTTCCTTCTCCATCTCAGAGAGGAACCACACACCTAACTCATAGGTTTTCTCTCAGGTCAACTCACTCAATCTGTGTCTTGGAGGATGTCTCACACAATTGTAATCATCAACACTCCCTTTCAACTAGGGAGGCATTATCCACCAGACCAAGTCTCTCATGGAAGTACTCAAACTTCTTCTTGGCTGGCGGTTTGGTGAAGATATCTGCAATATGCTCATGTGTAGGAAGGTACTGCACATGTACTTCTTTCCTCTGCAACATGTCTCTGATATAATGATATTTTATCTCAATGTGTTTCGATCTATCATGAAACACCAGGTTCATAGAGAGCTTCACACAACTCTGGTTATCACAAATAATAATAGGATCCATCTCATGATAAAATAAATTTGTTAGAAGCTTGCAAAGCCACACTGCTTCGCAGACTGCTATACTCAATGCTATATACTCTGCTTCTGTGGTACTCAAGGCCACAGAGCTTTGTTTCCTGCTGCACCAGGAAACCATGGCAAAGTCCAAGATAAAACAACAACCAGATGTGTTCTTCTGGTCCACTGTACTCTTTTCTCAATTTGTATCAGCATATCCATGGAAACTCAAGTTCACACTGGAGGCATATCTCAGGCCATATCCAACTGTGCCTCATATATATCTCAATACATGCTTTACTGCTATACAATGAGTCTGTATCGATTGACTCATGGATTGAATAAGCACATTCGTTACATAGCATATATCAGGTTTGGTGATAAACAAATACATCAATGATCCAATCAATTGTTGGTACATCTGTGAATCAATCTCATCTAAATCATCATCATTTATTTTTCATCAAATCCATCACCATCGGTGTAGTCATGGATTTGCATTCTATCATTCTGAACTTCTTTAATATCCTCACTGTATATTTTCCTTGACATAGGAAAAGTCTCATTGGTCCTTTGTCATACTTCTCATCCCAAGAAGTAGTGAATCATACCCATATCCTTCATCTCAAAATCAGAAGTTTAAGGCTTGCTTGTATCCAACAACATGACTTCCTGAATAAGTCATCAAAATTAGGCTCTTGTCACCAACAATGTAATAATATAGGTTTGGATCAACAACACCTTTGTTGAAACCCAAACTCATCAAGAATCCATCCATCTGATGTAGTTTCCAACTCATGGATGGTAGTACGGATGGAAGTGTAACGTGTTTACTGGATCAGGTGTCTCATCATAGAAAACCCCCTCTGTTTGTGGAAATTTTCTGGCTACAGATCTCGTTTTGTATTTCTCGACACTTCCATCAGCTGCATGTTTGATCTTATAGATCCACTTGGAAGTCACCATAGACTTCCTTCCTAGTCTCAAAACAATATCTCATACATCATTCTTTTAAGATATACTGATATTCTTCTGTCATGGCATATTGCCATACCTTATCACCTGTCGCTTCTCCATGACAAGGAGGCTCATAATAAATGAAGTGGCTCATGGCTAAAGGGTAGCTCAAAAATCTCTTTTTCTTTCTCAGGATGTGCCTTGAGGGGATTGTATGTTCCTCTGCCTCCTACAAAGTTTGTCGGGCATGAGCATGCCTTTTATGCCTTACTACAATATCTCTGGGCATATCAACTGGAGAAGCTGAATTGGATGGAATAATGTTTGTCTCCCTCTGAACTGCTGAAGGGGGATATTGTATTGTCTTCTTCCTTCTCATTTTGTTTGAGTCCCTCTGAGTCAAGTAACTCTCTCTGAAGTCTGAAGGATGGATGTCTTCTTTTACTTTCTTTCTAGATCTTTTATGTCTTCAGGTGCTTTAATTTACTAGCATAATAATCAATCAATAGGGTTTGGAATCCCATACCAGGGATAATGGATGAAGTCGTGAGGGCTCCCACACTAGAGATAACACCCTTCACTAATTAAGAATGCAATAAACTATAAATTTAATTATCAAACAATTTACTTGGGTCTGCAGTCATGCTCAGTTTTGTATTTGGTTTTAGAGGAAGTACTTCTCATCTTTCTTATCTTCATCCTTTTGAGATGGGTCTGGATGAATGTCAGTGGTGGAAGCATATTGTCTTCCTTTCTTCCTGGTTGGCCAACTTCTTACATAGTGCCCATATTTGTCACATCTGAAGCACCGAATCTCTGAAACATCTCTTCTCTGATTATGACCTGAAGCCGATGGAGTCATCTCATCTCTTAATGTTTGTCTAAATTTTATTTTAATCTTCCTCCTTTCTTTGTATGAAGTGCAAGAGCATGATATTCATAAGGGGAGTCTTCCACTCCCCTATTTATAAGTCTAAGTTCTTCTTGAGTACAGTTTGTTCACATATGATCAAAAGTTGGTAATTTTTCTCTTCCACTGATTCTTTGAAGAAAAGGTTCCCAGTGTTTTGGAATATTGTTGAGAGTATATAAGAAAATTTCTTTGTCAGACATGATTTCTCCAATGGCACCTAGCTGATTTTTGATCTCTGATATCTTCATAAAGAAGGTAGCAACTGTATCACCTTTTCTCATTTTGGTACTTTGAATTTGGCCCTTTAAGGTAAGGGATCTTAGGGTGTTTTCACTTTCAAAAATATCTTTCATTTCTTCATACATGTCATAAGCTGTCTTTAGGTTAGAATTATGAGGTAGGAGATGATCTCTTACTAAGTAGATGATTATTTTCCTTGCCTTGACATCTTCTTCCCTTCTTATTTCCTTCTCTTCATCGGTAGTTGTTTCTGGTAAAGTATTTTGTATCACACTCAAAATATCATCTTCTTCAAGGGTGACATGAAGCCTTCACTTCCAGGATCTGAAGTTGCTTGATCTATCAAGCCTATATTCCACAAAGGTTTTGTTCTTCATATTTTCAGATTTCTTCACAAAATCCCGCCAACTAGAATTAGAAAACCTAATGGCTAGGTTAGACTAGAAACCTTAGGTTTTATTGGGCTTATGACGACCAAAAATAATCCTTAAGAATGTCACATGAATACTGGTGAGATGAAAAGGCTCAGTCAATGAGCTGCAGAAACCCTAAAGCCAAAATTCTGCAGAAAGTTGAGAAAACCTAGAAACCCTAGGGCCAAAATTTCAAAATGCTCGTAATTTCACTCGAAGAGTCTCTAGAGGTGCGCTGGAGAAGTCTGTACTATCCTATTCCAAATTTTCCTCAACGTCCAAGTTTTAGGGGCTGAAAAAATCTAGAATAGGAGGGATGTATGGAATTGCAGCAAACCCTAGAGGCCGTACGAAATTGCAGAATAGAAGGACGGCTTGGATTCAAATGATTGTGCAAGGGTTCTTCAAGACCTATGCTTTGATACCATGTTTATTTTTCAATAATCTAGGCTTAATCATGAAGTTCATTCCATTTTTAGCATTTTACTTAAACCATAGACAATTTGTTGCAACAACCAAGATCACAAGAAGAAACACCATGCACAAGTACACAAGAAGTTTCCTAGGAAACCCTTCTCAACAAGGGAATAAAACCCAACCAATCCTTTACTATATTCTTCAAGAGAGATACCTCCACCACCATAAACGACTAGCACACAAAAGGGTTCTCACAAACCCTAGAAGACTAGCGCCCAAGAGAGGTGCGCACTTTTCCCAAGAATAAGTGCTTGCTGAAATTTCCAAACTCACACTTGTGTTATGATTCCTCAATGGGGAATTTACCTTTACTTATATTATATTGAACCTATCAATAGTGGTGTCTATTGGCACAATAGGTCCGACCTCAATAACTCACAATATAATTAATAATTTCCATATTAATTATCTTTTCATTAATTATATTTAATTTTATGGTGGGGCCGACCTATACCCTTTACATCACAAATAAGGTTATAAGTAAGTCTGTCTCTTGAACAATATAGCAAGGGATCTCATACACCCACTAGTGCTCAACCACTAGGGGCACATCCATCTATGCTCAACCACAAGGATGTCCACATCTCTATCTCACTGCGTTTGACAGGAGAACCACACTCACTAGTGCTCATCCACTAGGATCACGTTCACATGTGCTCAGCCATAGGCATGCCCAACTCAACATATCTTCTTTCTCACTATGTTACATAGGAGAATCATTTGGAGTATCACATCATCTCAACTCTCTACACAGAGGAGGCTAATACATCATTTCATCTCTGTCTCACAATGATATACCCAACTCATGGGCTTCTCCACACATTCACCTCTGCTCAACCACATGCACGTCCAACTCAACGGATCTTCTTTCTCACTGTGTTACACAGGAGAGTCATTTGGAGTATCATTTCAACTCTCTGCATAGAGGAGAATAGTAAAACCATCAAATGGGCTCCTTCCCTTCTCAGGGACACACAACATTCCATCTCTGTCTCAGAGAGGAACCACATAACCAACTCATGGGCTCCCTCACCCCACACAGGAGCACACAATGTTGCTTCTTTGTCTCAGAGAGGAACCACACACCCAAATCATGGGATTTCTCTTAGGTTGACTCACTCAGTCTGTGTCTTGGAGGATGTATCATGCAACTGCAATCATCAACACTCCTTCTCAGCTAGGGAGGCATTCTCCACTAGGCCAAGTCTCTCATGTAATTACTTGAACTTCATCTTGGCTGGTGGTTTGGTGAATATATCTGCAATCTACGATGTGTAGGAAGGTACTGCACATGTACTTCTTTCCTCTGCAACGTGTCTATGATATAATGATATTTTATCTCAATGTGTTTCGATCTATCATGAAACACAGGGTTCTCAAAGAG
>JASDQU010100176.1:351721-370826 GCA_032191745.1 Picea mariana
TCATGTAATTACTTGAACTTCATCTTGGCTGGTGGTTTGGTGAATATATCTGCAATCTACGATGTGTAGGAAGGTACTGCACATGTACTTCTTTCCTCTGCAACGTGTCTATGATATAATGATATTTTATCTCAATGTGTTTCGATCTATCATGAAACACAGGGTTCTCAAAGAGATTCACACAACTATGGTTATCACAAATAATAATAGGATCCATCTCATGATAAAATAAATTTGTTAGAATCTTGTGAATCCACACTGCTTCATGGACTGCCACACTCAATGCTATATACTTTGCTTCTGTGGTACTTAAGGCCACAGAGCTTTGTTTCCCGCTGCACCTGGAAACCATGGAAAACTCCAGGATAAAACAACAACCGGATGTGTTCTTCCGATCCACTGTACTCTTTTCTCAATCTGTATCGACATATCCCTACAAAATCAAGTTCACACTAGAGGCATGTCTCAGGCCATATCCAAATGTGCCTCATATATATCTCAATACATGTTTTACTGCTATCCAGTGAGTCTGTCTCAGTTGAATCATGGATTGACTAAGCACATTCACTGCATAGCATATATCAGGTCTGGTTTTAACCAGATACATCAATGATCCAATCAGTTGTTGGTACAAATGTGTATCAATCTCGTCTGAATCATCATCATTTATTTTTCATCAAATCCATCACCATCGGTGTAGTCATGGATTTACATTCTGTCATACTGAASTTCTTTAATATCCCCACTGTAGATTTTTCTTGACTTAGGAAAAGTCTCATTGGTCCTCTGTCATACTTCTTGTCCCAAGAAGTAGTGCATCATACCCAGATCCTTCATCTTGAAATCAAAAGTTTAAGGCTTGCTTGTATCCAACAACAGGAATTCCTGAATAAGTCATCAAAATCAGGATTTTGTAAACAACAATGTAATAATATAGGTTTGGATCATGTCCAATAGGTACAATACCATGTGGATAAATGGTGTTTCTCCATCCTTAGTTGGTGCTTAGCTATTTGGAAATGATGTCTCCCCAGTTGAAACTGCTCCCAGAGATTGCCACGGTATATGCCAAGGGCATCCATGCTTATGAAAACTTAGAGCAATCTTTCTCCCCATATAATCGACAGATTAAATCCATTAAGTAAATATACAAATCTCTGAGGTTTACCATGCTATACCAACCATTGATCCTTTTTGTGAACTTCTTATCTTCCTTCCACCATGAGGCCAGTAACTTGCTGGTGTCATGGAACTCATAAAATATGACCACAAAGTCTGTATTTATCCTTTCCTCTAGGTCTCTAGGCTTGTCGTATTTTTGGACCTCTACTGGAAGAAAGACACCCACACATTCTCCCTGTTCATTATTGAATGTGCATTTTGTCGCATATGTGTGGTCAATCATCCATCCTAGGGTTTCAATGCAGGAAAAAACTGGGGTCCGACAGGCCACCATATATAGACATGATTGCCTGATGTTTGGGAAAACCTGGTCATCCAACATTCTGGTGTTCGGGTCGTTGTGGGGTGTAAACTATGGGTAATCCTCATGGTTGATTTTGTTAAACAACTCTCCCCAGTGTGGGAGCATTACTTTTGATCCAATGCTTACCTCTATGTCGTTGAACACCRGAGGTTGGGTAAACTGCTTTTTGGTAGAAGTGCAGATAACTGATTCTGTCTTTGAGATAAAATCAATCTCCCTTGATGTGCCTGGTGTAGACCTTTCAYCGACCTTCGGTTCTTTCATTTTGGGAATTCTTGGTGAGTGGCTAGTCGTTGGATTCCTTGGAGGCATTTTCCTGTAGAAAATAAAAATGTCATAGTGAGCYGCCAACCAACCTTGAAAAGTGTTATTGATGCAATCGTAAGTGTAGAAATGATAAAGACAATGCTTACCTCTTCCTTTCTTCCTTGCGAGATATTAATCTGTTCTTACTGGTAATCAAAGCTAGGGAGTGTGATGTAACCTCCTTGATGCTTTCTCTTGCTTCTTCATCTGCTTCAGGAGATAAGTGATTTGCGAAGATAATTTGGGCATAAACTTTGCAAATTTAACATAAAGAATACTTACCTTGTTGCGTCAAGTCTTAAATTCAAGAGTGTAAATGCGGACTGCACAATCTACCACAAAATCCACACCATGCTTAAGATTAAATGCAACGTCGGTTGGCGGCATAGGAGTGGATTATTTCTTAGTTCATCGACGAATTCAAATTTTAGTGGTTGGTCGACACGTGAGATCGTGGTGTGGGATGCATGAAAATTCAATTTGTCTAATCAATTTGCAAAATTCTGTCTCATCTCTATTGGAGGTGTTCCATCGAATTACTAAGCCTTTAAGAAACTAGTATGATTGGTATCGAGGATAAGAAATATAACAAATCAACCAGGGTTTTCAGAGTCGACGGGTAAAGGTTCGAACTGAAACCAGGAGTTCAATGTCCTAGCAATCAAACGATAGTTAATGAGTGTATCAATGTTGACATATTGTATTTCACGTTATTTCGTTGGGGCCTCTAGGGAAAATTTCCGATGCCGACCCAAAACTGCCCCACGGTGATGACGTGGAGGTGCTGACATGGAAATATAGATATGACATGGGGGACATCAAAAGATGACGTGGGTAATACATGAGCAATGCAGACTGTTTACGCAGAAAAATACGTGGCGATTGATTTGATCCCTGGGGCATGAGGAGTGTTTCTTTTCGGCGTCGGTGATTTTATTTTGACACATGTTACCATTCCTTTTCTCCCTCTTCGCCAATGCTGACGATTTTTGTTGCCTATGTTGATGGTTTACCTTTCATATTTCATTGATGCCAATGATACATCGACGATTTTAGAAATTGTTTTCACAGGCTAGAATCAATGATCGGTGTGACATTTCTCCCATTTTTCTGATGCCGATGGTACATTGGCGATCGAAAATCAACGATTATCATTGTTATGTGGGCATTTTTCCCTTTGTATTTCACTGATGCCGATGGTGGGCGTGTGGCTCAAAATTTAAGATGTGTACACTTAGTCTAAAAATCCAGGTTCACTTAGAGAAAAAGTCAATCTGTTCAAAAACTCCAAACCAAACCGAATGTAATCGTTGATAAAACATAACAACATAAAAAACTAATTGATCCCTACACAACTGACTAAATTCAGAAAAAATAAAGTTGTACCCAAAAGAAAAAATTCCCAAAACTTTTTAGGGTGTGTTGAGTGCTCAACAAATGGTGATTCTCTGAGAAAAAATAGAATCTCTGCCCCTTCCCTCATGGTTATCCTGTGCAAATTGGTTGAGAAACCATCTCACTTTATTCTATTCCTTTTCAACAAAACCTTTTCTATCAATGTGTACACAAGTTCCTGGGTTCACAAATCTGAATCTGCTTATGGGGTTTATCTTTTCCACCCCCTTTTCTTTTAACCTCAATTCATGTCCTTTCTAGAGAAGAGTTGGGTAGGGCGTCCATTGGCGTGAGGCCATTTAGCTATCATTCCTTTATTACTGTGTTTCTCCACTACCAGCGAGTGTCCATAGCCCCGATGAAGTCACCCTGACATCACAGACCTTTCTCTACTGCCAATGAGCTTCTATAGCCCCGACAGAGTTATCTGCATGCCCTCTCGGACTTTAAACTCTTTTTATGGATCATATTTTTCTAGCATAAGAACCAAGAGTGATTCAGAGAGGAGGATATTTATTTTTTAACAAGGTGAAAGCATTAAGGTGGAGCTTTCCTTGGCTATGTCCATAGGTACATGTGATTCTTTCCATCATAACCATCTTTCCATTTATATCTACCAGGCCACTAGGAAGATATTTCATCACTTCCCCATGTAGTATGCTTACAAAGACAAAAAATATTTTTGAAAATTTGTGCTTGCCTAACATCTCTTCTTTTGTATGCAAGTGTAGGCCAAAAGTAGAGACTGCATCACTATATCTATTAAAGTCAACCATTGCTTCATGAAACACAACTTAATTAAAGAAAAATAATAAGAAAAAGAGAGAAATAAAAAGGAGTTCGAAGGTGGTGTTCCCTAAACCCACACACTCATCCTGATCAAAATGTATGCTAAAAGAAAAAAACAAAAAATCAAAAGACACACATGTTTTTTTTTAGGTGAAATATTGTTTTAAGGACTGGCCATTCACCAGGAGGGTGTTAGATTCTCCCCTCAGATTCTGCAACCACTATGTGCCTGCCCCTATCTCATCGGTCACCTGAAAATGTCCGAGCCATAGATTTTGGAACTTTGAGTGTTTTCCTTTGGACACGTTTTCTTTATCCCACTTCAAGACTAGGTCTCCTACCTCAATTTTTTTTTCTTTGGCCTTATGTTTGTGGAACCATCTTTTAACTACCTGCTGATGAGCGGTGAACTTAACTTTATCCTTTTATCTTTATTCATCCAACATGAGAATGGTATCAATCCTTTGCTGTAGAGCAGATGAGGGCTGACCTCTTGATCCCTAGGCAAGCTGTAAATATGGGAGATACAATTCATTTGGGAGAATGGCTTCTTTCCCATATACCAGAAAGTACAAAGAGTTTCCTATGGATTCTTTAAGCGTTACTCTATCAACCCACATGGAATTATGAAGCAAATTATGCCAATTCATTTGATTTTCAATAATTTTTTTTTTTTAAATTCTCACCAGGTTTTTATTAGTTGACTATGCTACCCCATTTGTCGCAGATAGTAGTTTGCAGAATATCTTAATATGAACCCCTTATCAAGGGAAAATTCTKTAAAGTGTGTGGGAGAAAAGTAAACAACATTGTCAAAAATAAGGATATAGGGCATCCCAAATCTCGTTATTAGCCRTTGTTCTAAAAATTGGTTCACTACCTTTTCATTAACATGCATGAGGGGGATAGCCTCCRCCCATCTCGTGAAATAATCTGTAGCAKTCATGATATACTTATGTTGTTTCGAGGAATTGGGAGTAATTTCTTCTATGACATCTTTTCCCTATTTCTCAAATGGTCTGGATATGGTCACCRACTGGAGTGGAGTGACTGCCCTCTTTTCCCTACCGACGCTTACTTGACAAGATTTACATTTCCTGGCATATGCATGAACGTCCTTGAATAGAGTAGGCCAATAATAACCAACCCTTAATATTTTGTGAGCCATGGTTTCTCTTGCAAGATGTCCACCTGTTGGGCCGTCATGGAGTTCTCTTAGTACCTTTTCTGCATATCACGTTAAAGACATCTAAGGAGTACTCCATCATAGTTTACGTGGAAAATGACATAATTTTATGAGGTGATATTAAGTAGAATTTAACCTGAGATCTCTCCTTTCTTTGGGGTTTAGGTTTTCTGGACAAGTTCCATGGTGTAGGAAATAATACAGGTTTCCATACCAGGATGCTTTCCCATGAGGAACAAATAAGGTTTTTCTGCACCATAGTGACAACTCGTTTTCTGAGCCAGAGTCGCATTGATCAGATCTTGGGCCTCAACAACGAGTTTACACAATCCTTGACCCTTGACTATTTTGGCAGGTTTTATGTCTATATCAAATTCATAAATGACTGCCATCCAATTTCCCCTCATTTCTCCCATTTCTTGTTGGGTGAATAAATATTTGACTGGGGGGTGAGGGACTATGACTTTAGTGTGATTCTTTAGGATATAGGATCTGAAATGTTTGACCTCTTTATAAACTACGTAATCTTGTTTTTCTATAGCGAGATAGTTTAGTTCGACTCCTTGAAGGTTAATGCTCATAAATGATACTGATGCCTCATTGTTTTCATCATCCTTTTGGGTAAGTACCGCGACCAAGATTGGTAATTATAAAAGTTATAAAGAAAAAAATATTTGCTGAAATCATGGATTTGTAGCACCAGTTCTTGGGATATTGCAGCTTTGATGTTGTTGAAAGCTTCTTTCCTTTCTTCATCCCATTTAAACTCTTCATATTTGTGAATCATTTTTTTGTAAAGGTTTAACAGTTTCAGCGAAGTCAAGAGTAAATTTTCTCACCAAGTTGATTTTCCCAAACAAGGATTGCATGGCCTTTTTATTGTGAGGCAAGGGGATTTGAGCTATCACTTATATCTGCTCAGTGTCGATGCTAATTCCTACTTGGGATATGATATGACCTAATAATTTTCCTTCCTCTACACCAAATATGGTTTTCTTAGGGTTCAAAGATATTCCATATTTCCTACACCTTACAAATATATAAGTCAAATGCTGAATGTGGTATTCCTTTTTCTTTGAATATACTTTTACGTCACATAAATAGACTACCACACACTTGTTAATMAATCCCTAAAAAGCTACATCCATGGTCCTCTAGAAGGTTTCTCCTACATTAATCTACCCAAAGGGCATGCGTTTATAAGCAAAGGTTCCCCACTTGGTCCAGAAGGTAGTTTTTAATCGACCATCTTCTAAAACTAGGACCTCGTTATATCTCGAGAATTTGTCTAAGAGGGAAAAAATTTCAGAGCCGGATACTATTTGTAGGAGCTTTTCCATGGTTGGGACTAGATAGTTATCCTTCTCCGATGCTCTGTTAAGGTTTCTGAAATCCACACACACGAGGATCTCTCCAGACTTCTTTCTGACAAGCATTAGATTGGCTACCTAGGCAGAGTGTCTTACCTGAAAGATAATCTTGGCATCTAATAATTTCTTTAGCTCTTGATACATCAAAGGTTCCAGAGATGGGTGGTACTTCCTAATCTTTTTTTTAAAGGGTTTTGATTTAGACTTTAACGAGATTGTGTGTTGGATAATGTGAGTATCATAAGTTTTCAATTCTCGGTAGGACCAGACACAAACATCTTGATATTCTTTAAACAATTTGAGATAATATTTCTTGTCTTATTTGGACATTGTCTTACCTAATTGACATTCTTGGGGTTCTCATGGGTTCCTAGGTTTACAGTTTCATATACAGGACATGATCTCCCTGTTTTTGCATTCTTTGACCCTCTAAATATTTCCCTTAGGTCGAAAAGGTTCTCCATATTGGCCACCCCTTTTGGTATCATGTGAAACTTTTGTTTGTCATTAGAGTGATTTGTTCCCTTCTTTCGTTCGCAAAGATTTGATTCTGTGAGTAGTTTTTGGAATATTTCACCATCAATGGACAAATCCTTAAAATTATCCTGATTAGTCAGGAAATCTACAATCTGTTCATCCCCTTCAAAGACTTTCCAGTTAGAAATGTTATTAGGTACCGACGGTTTGTAGAGCAGTTCTATCGCAAACCTTGAGGCTTCATAGTTTTCTAAAGGAGATAATATTGAGGCCGTAGTGGCTAGAGCATCAACAAGGGTATTTTGCATCCTGGGAACAACAATAATGTTAAAGGCCTCAAAATTGTATATTAGTCTATGTACCTCTTGCTGCTAATTTCTAAAGTGAGGTGAATTGCAATGGATAGTATTATTTACTTGTCTAACGATAATTTCAGAGTCTAAAAAAAATTTCGATTCCTTGATGTTTAAGTCGATGGATTTTTTTAGTCCATGGGCTAGAGATTCATATTCAACCGTGTTATTAGTGCATTCGAATTCTAATATGCATGATAAGAAGTTTCATTTCCCCTTTGGGTCAATGAGGATGCAACCCACTCCCGAATCTTCTTATGATTTAGAACCATCAAAGTACAACGTCCAAATTTGTGGAGGTGAATTTCTAACTTCTTCATGTCTAGCTATTTTTTCACTTTCAACATCCTTGTCTGCTACTCCTGTCAGATAATCCTAACATAGGATGATTTCTTTTGTGGTTGATAGTGAGTCTACTTGAAAAATAATTTGGTATTTTTGTGTGGGAGGTATGTCAGACACATGAGGGGAGAAATTACCGAAATTAGAATCACAGGAGTAGTTTCCTAACATAAGGAACTCTGTCGACGAGGGTTCATTTTGGGTCTCTAAATCAATGACAGTATGTTTGAGATATCTTTCTCTATCAATCCTGATCACTTTTGTATGTCCTTTTAATGGCAACCAAAGGTGAGCCCTTTTGGTACTGAAGTATCCATTTAATTTCTCGGACCAGTCTAGACTAAGTAGCATTCCATAGGCCTCCAAGATGTCTACTACAATTATATCAATTACTTGAACAAATATGGGGTGTGTATCAATTCTGATCATGACATCTTTAAGTTCCCCAATGACCTTTACCTGAGTCCTATCTAGTTGTATAACATGTTTATCACTTTTGAGTGGGGTTGCATTCAATTTCTTGCAGATGACAATGGTATGACATTTGAAGATGCCCCTAAATCGACTAGGAATATATGTATATTTTTGTTAAAAACCTCAAACGTCAAAAGGAAAGGAGGAACAAAAGATCTTCCTTTTTTGTCTAAAGAACAAGCATTCACACTTGGGTTTATTTGTTAAATCTGTGGGATATGGGACGTCGCCTTGGTTAATGTTCATCAGAGAGGTATCTGTTAATTTTAAGGTCTGTAACAAAAAATCCTTTTGTTGAGGAATTCTACACATGTCCATGATAGACACATTAGCTTTCATCTTCTTCAAGTATTCTACTACATTGTAGTCTAGTTTAGGCGTTTCCCATGTATGTATGTTTGTGGGATTGTTTTGGGAAGAAAATCGGGGTTTGGGGCAGTCGACCACTTGATTTCCTCGAGATGATTGAGTGGTGGTGAGATTACTTTGGATAGGTTGAATTTTACTTTGTGTTTGTATAGCCAGAATTTCAACCGGGGGTCCCTGCACCTCAACAATGTCATTGAAAGGTATCGGGTGATCGGAATCCCATATTAACATGGCAGTGCCTTTAGGTGGTTCATGAATTTCTTGATCGGTAACACCTATGGATGAGACATTGGGTTGTTCGGTTAGAGAGAATTCGTCTAGGAATCAATTAGCCATTAGATTCATAGCATGCAACCATTGGGGGTAGTCCCTTTTTGAATGGTTTTCTTGATGGTACATGCAGAAGGAGTTAGATGCTACATTCCCTAAGTCAATGTTTATGTTATCTGGGGGAGGTTCTATGGTTTTGAAGGGTGAATTTATTTAAAAAAAGGGTTTATAAGGTCTTTGATTTTGGTTTCCTTCCCCACCACTCCTTTTCATATCTAGGATCTCATTGGAGAGTTGTTTCATCATCTGCTGTAGGCTTTCCAGATCCCCTCCCTCTTTCTTAGGATCTCGTTCTGTTTGTTTTCCCGAGGTCTTGTCAACAAAATCCTCTCTTAGGTATAGGTTGGGTGTCCTTTTTAGTTAGTGAGATCTCACCTTCTTTACATCCTTTCATTTGGAATTCAATCATTTTAGATTCTTTGAATTTTTCAGTTAGAGTATGTTTGGCAGCCCTTTTCACGAACATGGAAATAGAAGTTGGGAGAACATTAACATATACTTCAATTTGCAAATCCTGTGTAGGTTTAGCTACAGGTTGGAATTTGTTCAAAATGGTGGTGAACCTTTGGTTGAAATATTTAATCTTTTCTTTTGGACTCATAGTGGCAGCAAAAATTTCAACCATTAAAGCTCCTGTAGTAGTATCTTCAACAAATTTTTACAAAAAATCCTTTTGAAACTTCATCCAGCTAGTTATGGAACCAATTGGTAGGTTGAAATACAAAGTCGAGGCTGAATTTTCAAAGGTGCAAGGAAAAATTCTACACACTACATCTTCGTTATGCACATTCATCAACCTTATAGCTAATATGAACTTCTTAATATGGTCCTCAAGCAATCCATAAGTGTCAGGGTCAAATTTAGGAAGCAATTTTTCTGGATGTCTGGGTAGGTTATGCACCCATCATGGGATTGCCAAAGCATCTTTGGCCAACCATGGTTGATTGTCTCTAGGATTATCTCCCCTTTCTCCATTGTTATCGTTATTATCCTCCATGTCTTATGGTTTAGAAACCGAGTGATCTAAGTTATACCCTTCTTCTTTAGATTCAAAATTGTCAGGTTTAGAGTAATTACCAGCTGGTGTTTCAGGTACCAGATTGAGGGGTTGTTCGATCTCTGTGAGGGAAAAATATATCAGGTATTCTACTGTGTAAACAAATACCTGGTCAGGGGTGTCAACTACTGTTCTAATTATTTTTTTTCTTCGAGGAGGTAAATGAGCTAAAGGTAATGATAGGATATGTCGGGCATAAGCTCTGGTGATTCTCCTGAACTTATTTAACTCTTCATGGGGAAGAGCATAAGGTATTTTAGGGTACAAGTGTTCTTCCTCTTCGTGTTGAGGTGAGTTACTCGTATCGAGAGTACTCTCTGTATGTGGACTATCTTGAGACTGACTAGCCATGCATGTGGGTTGTTTTGAATCTATATGCTAAGAAAAATATATTATCAGAAATATTATTATCCATTCATTCGTCAGACCCTCCTTCTAGCGACAATTCTGTTGAGGGGTCTGAGATACCTTTAACTCAANCGAGAGTACTCTCTGTATGTGGACTGTCTTGAGACTGACTAGCCATGCATGTGGGTTGTTTTGAATCTATATGCTAAGAAAAATATATTATCAGAAATATTATTATCCATTCATTCGTCAGACCCTCCTTCTAGCGACAATTCTGTTGAGGGGTCTGAGATACCTTTAACTCAACAACATGAAACAAACCTGCTTAAGAGGCCTAATTAGAATCATAAGCGTTTGATGGGTGGTAAGGTTCTCTAGATTCATGATATTGTTGGAATTATCGATGGCCTTTAATCATGATTGACATATATGTCTCTTCTGTTAAACCTCTCCTCAGGCTATGCAATTATTTTTTTGGTTCTTTTCTAACATTTATAACAAAAAAAAGATAAAGATTTAAACTAGATGACAAAGGGAAGATAATTATGCGTTGGGGAAAGGATGGGTTGTAGGATAACCTTTATACCTTAGCATGCAGACGAAGAAGATCTAAACTACTTAAAACTAGCATTAATACCATTTTGATTAGTAGACTTTCAACATTTTCTGAGATAACAGTTACATAAAGGAAATATATACGTGACAAGAAGTTAGTGCAGGAAAAGTAGTTTTCAATGCTCTATTATCAATCACAAGTTAACACACTTGATTTCTATTAATCAACTAGAATACAAGAAAAGTTACAATGTTATAAGATAACTTTAAATAATAGATACAACAACTCTTACTCAATACAACAACAAATATTGAATCCAAAGACAGAGATAATCCCCCTTGGTCCAATCACATTCATGCCTCAGATGAAAGAAGTGTCTTAGGTTCAAAACAAAACTTCTTAATTAAAATAACTTGCACATAAATAGTTATCTTACAAAATTCTAGAAAACATCTTTCTCTCCAAAACCATCGACCCCGCATCCAAGGTCGATGCCCTTATTTATAAAAATAATCTAAACTAAAAATAGATACTAAAGTAGTTTTAAGTCAAGAACATGATGTTGATGATTATAGTTGCCTGAGACATCCTCTAGGACATATACTGAGTGAGTTGACCTGTGAGAGAGCCCATGAGTTGGGTGTGCCCATGTGATGGGTGTGTCATTCCTCTCTGAGATGTATATAGAACACTGTGTTCCCTTGTGTAGGGGAGATGCCAATGAGCTGGGTGTGTCATTCTCTCTAAGACAGAGATGGAACATTGTGTGCCCCTTAGAAGGGAAGATTCCCATGATATGGGTGTGTCGTTTGAGATGAAAAGATGTGTACCCCTATGAGGGGTGAAGGAGCCCATGTGATGGATTTACTATTCTCCTCTATGTACAGAGTTGAGACGATGTGATAATCCAAATGATTCTCCTGTGAGACTCAATGAGATAGAGATCTATTGAGTAGGACATCCCTATGGCTGAGAACATGTGGACATGATCCTAGTGGCTGAGCACTAGTGAGTGTGTGTCCAGACGATTCTTTTGTGAGACTCAGTGAGATAGAGATCTGTTGACTTGGACGTCCCTGTGGCTGAGCACATGTGGATGTGATCCTAGTGGCTGGGCACTAGTGAGTGTGTGTCCAGACGATTCTCCTGTGAGACTCAATGAGATAGAGATCTATTGACATGGATGTCCCTGTGTCTGAGCGCAGGTGGATGTTACCCTAGTGGTTGAGCACTAGTGGGTGTGTGAGATCCCTTTCTATATTTTCTAAGAGTTAGATTTACTTGTAACCCTAATTGTGATGTAAAGGGTACATGTTAGCCCCAACATAAAGTGAAAGATAATTAATGTAAAAGATAATTAATGTAAAAGATAATTAATATGGTAATTATTAATTATATTCTGAGTTATTGAGTTCAACCCTATTGTGCCAATAGACACCACTTTTGATGTGTACAGTCTAATATAAATAAAGGTGATTTCCCCATTGATGAAACACAACACACATGTGATTTTGGAAATTTCAGCAAGTACAAGTTCTAGGGATGAAGTGCACACCTCTCTTGGGTGCTAGCCTTCTAGGTTTTTGAGAGCACCCTTTTGTGTGCTAGGTTTATGGTGTGGTAGGTATTTTCTTGAGAATATAGCAAAGGATTGGTTGGGTTTTCTTACCTTGTTGAGAAGGGTTTCCCAGGATATTTCTTGTGTTCTTGTGCATGGTATTTCTTCTTGTGATCTTGGTTATTGCAACAAATTGTTAATGATGTAGCTGCATTTGTCTATGGTTCAAGTAAATGCTAAAATTGAATTAAACTTCATGCTTGAGCCCAACATAGTGAAAAATCAACATGGTTTTAGAGCATAGGTCTTGAAGAAGCCATTGCACAAGCCTTCAAAGAAAGCCATCCTCTTTTTTCATAACCGTACGACCCTCCTAGGGTTTCCAGAAATTTTGTACGACCCTCCCTCTTTTTCAGTTTAAGCTCTTAATAATTGGAATTTGGGGATAAATTTGGCATAGGAGAGTACGACGTCCTCCAGCACACCTCCAGAGACTCTCAGAGTGAAATTCCAAGCATTTTGACTTTTTGGCCCTAGGGTTTCTAGGGTTTCACAATTTTCTGCAAATTTTTGGTTTTAGGGTTTATGCAGCTCATTGAAGGAAATTTTCAGCACACCAGTATTCCTATGACTCTCTTAAGGCTTATTGTTAGCAGTCATAATCCCAACAAAACCTAAGGTTTCTAGCCTATCCTCGCCGTTATATTTTCTATCCCAATTGGCAAGGGTTTGTGAAGAATATGAAAATATGAAGAAAAAAACCTTGGTGGAAGGTAGGCTTGATGGATCAAGCAACTTCAGTTCCTGGAAGTCAAGACTTTAGATCACCCTTGAAGAGGATTACCTATTGAGTGTGATACAAAAAGATTTTCCAGAGACAACTACTGATGAAGAGAAGGAAGAAAGGAAGGAATATGACATCAAGGCAAGGAAGATAATCATCTACAAAGTAAGAGATCATCTCCTACCTCACATTTCCAACTTGAAGACAACTTATGAAATGTATGAAGCACATAAGAATATGTTTGAGAATGAAAACACCCTCAAAGCTCTTACATTGAAGGGCCAACTTCAAAGTATCAAGATGACAAAAGGTGACACCATTGCTGCCTTATTTACGAAGATGCCAGAGATCAGAGATCAACTAGGTGCCATTGGAGAAATCATATCTGACGGAGAACTTGTTTTGACCATTCTCAATAATATTTCAAAAAATTGGGAACCATTTCTTCAAATTATCAATGGAAGAGAAAAACTACCTACTTTTGATCATTTGTGGATAGACTGTACCCAAGAAGAAATCAGACGTAGAGCTAGAGGAGTGGAAGACTTTCTTCCTGATGACAATCATGCTCTTGCACTTCATACAAAGAAAGGAGGAAGATTTAAAAGAAACTTTAGGAAAACATTCAAAGATGAGAGGACTTAATCAAATTCAGGTTATGATCAGATAAGAGACATGAAAAAGATCCAGTGCTTCAGATGTGACAAGTATGGACACTATGCGAGAAATTGTCCTACCAGAAATAAAGGAAGACAATATGCTTCCACCGCTAACATTGATCCAGACCCACCTCAAAAGGATGAAGACAAGAGAGATGAGGACTAATTCCTCTAAACCAAATGAAATATTTAGCATGACTGCAGACTAAGGTAATTTGTTTGATTTAATCATTAAATCTGTAGTTGATTGCATGTTTGATAGTAAAGGGTATTATCCCTAGTGTGGGAACCCTCATGACTTGGACCATTATCCCTAGTATGGGATTCCAACCTTTATTGATTGATTAATATTCTATTACAGGAGGCCACCCCTATGTGAGGCCATCTTGGTTATTATCCTAGTACGAAGGTCATCAAAATACTGTAGAATAGTTAGAGGAGTTGAGAAGACATGAGACATCTCCAGGTTAGAAAACAGGAAGAGGAAGATATCTATCCTTYAGACTTTAGAGGGAGTTATTGTTACGAGGAAAATATCTCTATGTCTAGGGTAAACCACAACAGATGAAAATGACTGCAGAAATCAACTCTCTTCTCAAGTATGCTATGAAAACAAATATGCTAGCAAGACTGGATAAAAGGCTTACCTCATCCAGACGTTCAATGAAGTCCACCRTTGAGCGCTTAACCCAAAGAAATATGCCTGCAACTAGTCCTCAAMAACCAAGAAAAGCAAGCATATGGTGATGATAAATGATGTTAGCACATTCAATAGCATAATCCATTAATAAACATGACAAATACTCCCATGGAATAATAATTCAAATATTTGCAAGATATCAATTGGATGGGAAAATAGTATTTCTATTAATTTATGATCAGCAGAAGTGAAAATGTTACACACTTCTATGTCGGCACAGTTCGGAACCGAGAAACTAAGTTCCTTCCAGTTGGGCCTCCACCACTTCAATCCTCCACCAAAGGCAAGTTCATAAAAGAGAAACAATGAGGTTCTCAATGAATAAGGGAATAGCTTGGGGCTTGAACACTATGTTTAGACTTAAAGGACAAAGGGATGCATACTCAATATGAAGTAAATAATTTCTCCAGAGTAAATTTGCTCTCAAAATTGAATTCTTTTTCCTCTTTCCATAGCTTGGAATTGACCCATTCATAGCATTCAAAATGGAACTGAAGGGTCGATTCAAAAAGTTTCCAGTATATGGAAGGCCAAGGATCATAGATCTCCTATCGTGACATGGAACACTGACATTAATTTTCATTTTTTGGCACAAATCCTGATGTACGTGGGATGTAGTGGTGCAACCTGTGTATATGCATGATGTATAGTAGGCAAGATGTGTACATGTGGAAAAATATGTATTTTTAGCTCTGGATTTTACAAACATGAATGATAAGTCTGCATAGGGAAATGGAAAAAGGCCTTCTGTGCAAGACTGCATAGGGTGAGGCAAATCTTACTATAACATATGCCCCCTAATGTGTGAGGTTAGAGGCATATCTGTGATGGCCACAATACATTATAAACAACCCAGAAGTGGAGTGATGGGGAACTAGCTAGAAGAACTAGTTGCTCATTACATTCTGTACTGACTTTGCATACATGGTTTCCAATACAATTACATTGCAGATCCATGTGAAAATACACCAAACAACTATCTGTGTCCATGAATAGGAAAATAAAAATGCGGTTACATGCCAATGCCTATCACAATCATGAACAAGGCCCAGTAGAAGCAATCTTAAAACCAATTTGAAGATATTTGTATACAATGGAGTACAATTTGACCTCCCATGATCATTGAAGTCATATAGATACTGGTCCAATGAAAAGGAAGCAACAACTCAGGAAACCTGTGGACACATACTGATGTCTTCAAGTCTTCTACACAATCCACCAAGGGTGCAATTCTACATCATGTGAATAAAGGAGTTGAGGTCGAACACAATGAGATATCATTTGATTACTGATCATTGAGGTATACCGTTAACAAACATGAGACAACCTACTGATAATGAAATTAGGTATCAAGGCATTGAGTACATTCTTGCAAGTGTGAATAAAGGAGCCCGTGTTGAACACCTGAAGAATCCATCTATCAGGAGACATTGATGTATTCCCAACTGTCAATGGCGAGAGAACCTAGCACTAATGACTGCAAGCCTCAAGTTACACATAAGACTCTAGGTCCTGTTTCCAGAATAGATGAGCTAAAGTCGATGGAAGGAGACCAGCTGAAAGGAGAGAATTAAGGCATCTCTCATCAGTCAACACGTGGTACAAAGTAGGAGCTTCATGATTTGGAGGAAATCAGACGAAGAACATGTTCATGAACCAATGACCCTGTGCGTCTCTTGCGTGTGCCAAGTGCAAGAGGTAAGACCCTCTGAATAACAACCAATGATGAAAATTGCTAACAAAGGCGAGGAAACCACCAATAAGTCTAATAGCATCCAAGAAACTGCATGAATCCCAATGTGTGAATATATGTGTTTCCATCAAACACAAGGGAAACCACCCAGTCAATGACCAATGATGAAGTGTCGACTGCTAGGTTCAAGGTTGCATACCAATGATGAAAGTAGGACCAGGGTGCATGATAGGACTACAGTATTATGTGATTCTGAGATAAACTGAGGGTATGGCCGAAATGCAAAGTCAAGAGTTCTGAGGAGTGGCCGAAATAGGTTGATAGAATTCCTTTGAAAAAGAGCATGAGACATATGGAAGACTCCAACAACATAGAATTATTGATGAAGCCATGAGGTGCAGGAGGCATCAATGAAATTATCTATAGGGACTGGAAGAGTAACCAGTCGGTAGAGAAGACTCTGTAATGAGCTCAACTTCCTAAGGCCATGCTAATCCTAAAATTATTATGACAAATGGACTCAATAACTTTGTGCTCTGTTCAAAGGAGAAACAATTGTTGCCAATACAATATAATACTCTCTTCCCACCCGTCTTTTTTTGTTTTTTCATAGGCAAATGAATGCTATGATACAGAGGAGGAAACGAGTGTCGCAAGTAAGAAAAACTAGTTCCAACAGTGGAACATACCTATGCTCAATGCAAGGAGATGCATGTGGGAGATGGACACTCGGAGGAATGTTCCCTCCTAGGTATAGCGTGTCAAATTGTGAAGGATATAAACAAGGCTTTGCTTGGTTGAGGATGCAAAAACTGTTGAGGCAAACAGTTTATAACACAAAGCGAGAACCAACTATAGGCTCAATACTGCAAGCAAGGGCATGAGATGCAATCACAACTTAACGCCAAAAAAATCCTTTTCCATGGAATTTAGTCTACTTGGTGTGAAAAAGGGATAAAATTGTGCCAAATAGACATCCTTTCAAGTCCAATTTATGAGTGTGAAAGAGACAAGTTCACTCGGCAATCTTTTCTCTTTTTGAAAACAAGTTGGAAAAGAGATTAAATTAAACTTGGTTGGGAGTCCTCTAGGTATAAGGAAGCATGTTTATGAGTGAGAAATGAGGCTCATCTTAAAGTCATGTACTAGTTGTGAGGGACTCCCGGTCCTATGGAAAAAATCTCTGCATGGGCACCAAATGAAGCAGAGGATCTAACTAGGGGACCCATGTTCGGTAAGTCTCTACCACTTGATAATGACACTACTTATAGCAGATGGAAGGTTCTTTGTCGCACCAAATGGATTCGTACCTAAGGCATAAAAAATGACAGTTATAGGATAATGTAAAAGATGCATGATGGAATGGATACCTATCTTATATGCTGGGTAATGAAAATACTTTCCCATGGTGACGAACGACCAACATAACATTGAAATCCATAAGAATCCCTGGTAAAAACTACAAACACCAACTCAATCCACCTTTGTATTAGTCCATTAGGTGAAAAAAATTACTCAAAACTATAGAAAGTATCGGATACATGATTATAACTCCTAGGAATGTGATAATATGTAATAAAATCAAACTGTCATTCTAAAATATGTACTCATAGGAATCGTCGGAGTAAAGTAGGATCGCACATGCGATAACTGCCATTCAACTGACATACTACTAACTGGGAATCCAGGTGAACCTCTAAAGAGAGAATAACATGTGAGATAGCATCGCACAAAAGTTCTATAATGACTCTATATTCAACCACATTATTCGTGGATGGCCTTGGGAATACGCCACATGAAGACACCAGTAGACCCTTGGATGAGTAAACCACCCAAGTGGTGGAAGCCAAGTTCCGTGTATGAAGACTGGCTCCGTTTGTGAATCCTAGGTAGACCGAAGACTCCGTTGACATCTTCCAACCAAGGGAAAACTCGATAAGCAAGATGAAGATGAAAATAAAGGGAACATATATATATACACTAAATTAAATTAGTATACAAAGATTTCTGCCTAACCTTGGAGCTCAAGTGTAATATATTTTCAAGTAGAGCCCATTCCTGGGCTTGGCCAACATATTCCCTTCATAATATTCTAATTCATAGGATCCTTTTTCTAAGACACGTCACACAATATATGGTCCGTGCCACATGAGTTTAAACTTTCCTGCCCCCAGTGGTTCTTTGGCTTGATCATACAAGAGGACCAACTCACCCTCAACATGCAACTGAGGACATACAGACTTATCATACTGGACCTTGACATGTCTTTTGTTTGCCTTGATAGTCGTAGAGGCGTATTGACGCTGCTTGTCAAGACTCTCTAGGTGTACAAGGCATCGCTCGAGATCAGAAGTGTCAGGTAGGAGTGCGACTGCCAACTTAAGAGAAGGGATTTCACATTCAATAGGTAATATTGACTCCACACTGTGTATTAACTAGAAAGCGGAAAAAATGGTGGCAGTCTTGACTCAGGTTCAGTATGCCCAGAGTGCGGGATATAGCATAATGTGCCAGTCGGACTTACTCTGGCTAATAGTTTTTTGAAAAATGGTCTTGAGAGACTTGTTGATGACCTATCCTTGTCCATTTTCCTAAGGGTAAGAAGGAGAAGAATGACCATGTCTAAACCCTAGCTTAGATGCTAGTTCTTCCATGATTTCATTTTGAAAGTGACTGTCATTATCATTGAAAATATCACTCGGGATACTGAACCGGGCTATAATTTGATTGAATACTAAGAAGGAGACAGTCTCCCCGTCAGATTTAACTGTAGGCATGGCCTCGTCCCACTTCATAAAGTAGAACTAGTACATATGACCAAATTTGCGACGGTTGTTCATTGATATTGCCACACTTATCCGTCGCAATTTCCA
>JASDQU010100176.1:395554-406642 GCA_032191745.1 Picea mariana
ATATATATATATATATATATATGAATTTTATTACATTTCAAACTATATGTTTTAAAATTTAAATCCCCCCTCCCCCAAGGTCATTGGGCGAATTAATTTTGTATCTCCCTCTTCCAGAGGAGGATTTTCACCCAGGAATAGTCAAAATGACTGAGACAAATTGTAGAAACCATCCATGGTATTTACCTTCATCAATTCAGCTTGGTTTTTCAGAGAGATGTTCCAGAGTGTGAGAGACTTCTAATTGGCCTGGAAACATGTGCCAGAAGGAGGCCTAATTGGGGGCCTCCGAGGCCAAATTTATAAAATTTGAGATAGACCCATTTCAACTACTGGAATGTGGGCCTATATCAACCTATCCATTTTACTTTCCATTCCAGAAATCTGATTTAATTTCAATTTCCCCCTTGATCAGTCCTCCAACCAATGTTTTCCTGTGACCTTTTTGGGGCCATATCTCACTCATCTGGAGCCCGATTGGTGTGAAACAAAAGGAAGAGGAAAGTTGGTGGACATAGATACAACATAGAGGCTTAAAACATCACATTTGTGACTATATGGTAGGAGGGAAAAAACTTCCAAGGCTCATACCTAGTGGGGCCCTTCTCCAAATCAAGCCTGGATTGAAGCTTTCCTTCACCGACTCTTAGGGATACTTATAGGCAGCACGGGGGTGGGGGTAAAAATAGGTCTTGAAATTGCTTGAATGACAGGAATTTCCTTACATTCAGTGGAAAAATCCATTACCCCTCTTCCCTCCAAAGCAATCTGAATTTTCCCCAAGTCATGGGCCTCCATCTTGGTGATTCTGACAACCATTGATGGCCTTGGACACCATGAAGCCACCTCATTTACAATTGAAAAACATGGAAGCAATCAAGTTGTCATTGGGATGGCACAAATCCCAATACAAGTGATGAGGTGTCACCTCAATTTTGTCATTTTCCCAAAATGGCATTTTGTAAAAAGTTTATTTCCCAAAATATTTACTTTTTGAATTAAATATTGTAATCAACGTATCAAATCAAATTCGATTTGATTCATTTTTTGGAAAAGGACAAATCACTTTAGATTTGGTCCACTTGTCACTTTTCCAAAAGTGACAAGTGTCTTATAACCTAACCCTAGCCTTCTTCTCTCCTTTATAAATAAGAGGAGGACTTTGTACAGAGAAAAGCTTGTTGAATAAAGCATAAAAGCTTTGCTAAATTTTCTCTAAAGAGTCTCAGTGTTTGTTTGTACTTGTTCTCCTTGGATTGTTGGACTTGTCTGCTTGTTAGTTAAGGGTTGAAGGGTAGTAGTAATCACTTTCCATGCTAGCTATCTCTAGGAGGGATTGGTTAGCTAGGTATTTCTAGTTGCTTCCTTGGGTTTAACTTGTTGGTTTTCATTTAGTAACAACAATATTTAACTTGTTTAAAGTGGTTTTGTGCATATTTCGTGAGGGATCTAAGTATTTAAGCCATAGTTAGTGTTTAGGAGGTCTAGTATTCCCTTAGGATAACCCTAAAACCCCTCTTTTCTTTGTTGATTATTGTTGTATATTTCATCTCATTTCACTTTCCTTTTAGCCTCATTTTTATGCCATTTATATTGTTGTCCTAAATAGGAAAATTGACTAATCTGATCAATTTACCCTTCTGAGACATCCATCTTAGTTCGTTGTTATCTTACTATCATTTACAATTTTCTATTTTATTTAGTTCAATTATGTTATTGAAAATCACTAAAATTTCATTGCTTGTCTATTAGGAGTTAACCAATCGCATGTTCTGCTTCTCCTAAGCGGTTGGGACCCAACTAAAGACATGTTTGAGGCAAAGAGGACAATATGATAGCAAACATAAACATCATGACATACCTGTAAAATCCTTCCCCCACTCTCAATTTCACACTTATTTTGATTTCATTCAGTTTCACAAATGTTGCACATGTTTCAGTGTTAATTTACAATGATTATGTAGAGAAATTTATGTGTTTTCATGTAATTTTATGTTCATAAGCAATCTAAATTTTTTCTTTGCATATTGTCATTTATTTAATTTTTATTAGATAATTTCAATTCCCCAAACAAGGAACTAGTTGAGGCTCTCATGCATATGGCGACTATGTGTCCCGCAAAAAGCTTCAACCCTATTCCTTTGGGTTAAATAGTGCAAGTGTTTAGTTTATCCTTGATTAAATTTATTCAAGTACCACGCCACCCGAGACGAAGACAAAAATGTGCATAACCCTATGATTGGGTGATGGTTGGGTTCCCCCACCATCATACCTATTGTGGTTAACATCAAGTTTAGTTGGGAGGGTGAATTGGTATTCATTTGCATTGTTTATTTTCTCTTTTTTCTAACTTTCAGGTTGCGGCCCCTAAAGGGGCCATTCAAAAATCAGGAAACAAAAACACCAAAAACATACAAAAAACTTTAAAAAAAAAGGCAGGGGTCCGCCCTAAGAAACACAAAAACCAAAAATGCTCTATTATCTAGCTATTATATATATATTTATACATATATTTATATCTTATATAAGTTAGCTAGATTTTAATTTTTGTTGACCAAGAGACATGCTTGCAAAATAAAGAAGTGATCTCACCATGTGGATGGCTTAGTCTTTCAATTCATGCAATTTCAATTTCTAGACTACTAAGAGTCAAAAGCCAAGGAATCTTCATTAGGAGCCCCTCAAAATTTGTCTACTTGGTATCATTGAGTGATCTTGATTTTCTCTCGTAAATCACACGGTCAAGAAGTTGATTAACTTTGCTTGGTTGGAATACTACTCTACTTGGGTAAGCTTAACTAAAACTCCCCGAGGGGGGTTATGAGCCTATTTCTTTGCACATGTATCCTTCTTCCATCCAAGTGGCTTTAAGAGCCTGAAAGCGCTAGTGATGAGAAGGGGATAATCCCTCCTTCTCTGAACTGCATGGGGCACTCTCCGTTATAACCATGTAGTCTACCTAAGCTCACTCTTTTTATACTAAGTGGGACAATTGTGGGATACCAAGTGTTTTCCCAATCAGGAGGACCTTTAAAACTGTATGGCAACCATTGCTTGTGTTTAAACGACTTAAAAATCACAATTAAATACATTTTTAAAGTCTTCACCTTTTGTCAGTCCACCTAAAATATTGGATAATCTTAAGTTGCAACCAATTACATCCTTTTTACATAGTTGTTAGAACTTAGTAAAGGGTTGTTATTAATTTTCAAACCCCTTTTAATGATTTGAAAAGTCCCAAGAGCACTTTCCAGGCAATTCTAGGTAACACCGAGACATCCTAGGCTTGTGCCCATGTGTTACGAATCCTGAAAAACTTGTTCTTCATCATATACAACCACCTTAAAAGATTTGGCTGTAGATTATTAAAGACATTTTGACTTTTGTTTTTCGATAATTTTTCACAAGTCATCCACTGGGCTATTGTTCAGATCCCCAGTTTACCCCATGAACCAATTTCAGACCTTTACCCAAGGCCTTAAGGGAGCGAATACCTTGTTGTTTGCTCTTATTAGTTTGTTGTCCCAAAAATTAGCAAGCTCATTTTCATCCCCTTGTCTATAATTTTCACCCCCGGGCCATTTTGGCCTATCAAGAAGCTGAGGGAGGAAAATACCTAGGGTTGGTGGTCCTAAGAGAGACTTTTCATAAGTCTTTCACCTCTCCTTTTCTCCCTTTTCATCACCTCAGACATAGGTCTGTCTGAGGTGCGGGTAGTCTCTACCTCGTGCCGATCTATCAAAAAGGTTGTAACTCGATTCACATCTGGATAGGTGGAATCTATCCCAACTGACATATTTTTCTTATAACAACTCCCTCCATATATACGAGGAAACCAAACACTATACCTCTCTAAGATGCCCATAAAACATAAGAATATGTGATACAAGGTGGCTAGGTCTTAGTTCGACCCCCAAAATTCCTCTAAAGCAATGATATAATGATAAAACATGAAAATACCTTCTAAAAGTGCCACATGTGTGAGTGTAGAAGGCCAAAAGAGGGTAATGTCATCTCCTAAAGGGGTACAAAACTCAAAAATTCATGTCTCTCCCTCAAAAGGTGAAAAACATCATCAAAGGTCATGCCTCGTCATCAAGAATGTCACATCCCCTTATCCACAAGGTGCCAGTTCACCATCCAAATTCTAGGCCAAATCAAGAAAGCATCACATCATCCTCAAGCATGACATGATCTTCACATGTGAAATGTACCAGGCTCCAAGTGTAACATCATAATGGAAAATGACTCCATAACCTCTTTGAAGAGGTGTACCATCCTCATCAAGGGATTTCACATCCATCCAAATCCTAACATCCTCAAAGGGGTGGAATCATCCAAGGTGTGAGATTCCTGCTCTTTGAGTGACACATCAAGATGCATATGCAATGTCCAAGATCAAGTGTGCGATGTCCCAGGTCCATGAGTTGCTGGAGGGTGTCAAGAAGCAAGCCAAGTCTTCATATGATCCAACATTCATCATCAAGGGTGCAATGAACTCCATAGAGTGTGCAATGTCCTCCATGAAACATGATAGAAGGAATGAAAATTCCTCCAAAGAACCATCTAGAAGGGGTGCATCATGATCAAGCAAGGGCTCAAAGAATCACGTAAGACCAACCACCATGGATACAAGAGTCATTGGAATAATAAAAATTAAGTCACAACTTAATACAAAGCCACGTAAGAAAATCACACTAGGTATGTTCTTCATATTTCACACTAGCTTAATACTTTATGCAATTTTCCAAGTTTAGGTATGGGAGAATGATCACAAGACCATATTAGTTGTGCCAATACCCAAGTAGAGGAGTAGTTCCCAAGAAACCCATAAAAGTGTAAGTATGAGTAAATTGTATGACATGGGGTTTACTTCAAGGTCATGGTGTCATTGACATACAAGGCCACGTGTGAGGTTCATCTCCATGAGCACCTTTGTAGAGGGAACATTTGGTGATTGAGTTACCTTTTCCTCAACATTGTTTCTTTCCACACCTATATTGCCTTTTGATATTCATTAATTTCTTTGCAAGCCCCCTTTCAAGTTTATGCATTTATTACATTGGGATTCAATTAAGTCCTTTTCTTTTGATATGCATTTAGTGCATTAACACTTGGGGTGATGGCCTCATAACAAGGAGGTAGAGCTCAAGCTCTCTTGGCTTTTGATTTATCATTCATATCCCTTTATTTCTTTTTCATTTATATCATGTTGTTTTCATTCTTTTTTTTAACTAGCTGCATCAACCTCGGGCATTCAAGTCCCTTATTCTCATAGGAGATTGAAGTATAGACGTTTTTGGGATACATGTAACAACTACTTCCAAAATATAGGACAACGGGAATAATATGTATGGAAAGTGTTAAGTATGAAAGGGTATGGGTGTGTTACCCCTATCAAAGGCTCCCAATAGTACTCTTGTTCCCTAAGAGTGACAACACTTGAATGGAGTACATATGATGACCACCAAGGTGAAACAAGGATTAAAAAATAACTCCCAAGTATCATGATTCATTATCTAACTTCAACCCTTGATCCTCGCCTAAATGCCCAATGCGTTAAATGTAACACTTTGTATGAAACGATGACTAATGTACCTCATGTGTGTTGGACCACCACCATCGAATGAATTTGTTGATCAAGTGAATGAGCTAAGAAATGATGAGGGAGATGCATCTGAGGGGATGTTGTCTGTGGAGAATGATGAACATCATCACTAGGATCACTGTCTACAACGTAGATCATGAAAAATTATCTCTTCTAGTTACCCCTAGGTGAGAGGGGGTAACATTTGGATCCAACATGGGGACATGTGCTCATCCTATAATGCATGAGAACCTCAACATCATTGGTACTTCAAGACTTGTAGCATGCATCACTCTAAAGAATTCCTCCTATATTCTAACATAAAACCATCAGTACAAAAAGTGCAGGGGGATATGATCCACCATGGTATATGAAAGGTAAAAATAAAATGCGGAAAACAAATATTTTCATTATCATCAATATATACTTTTTTTTATAACATGTATAAGCTAATCTAACATGAATTCATTAATAAATGAATAAGTAACATCAATAAAAGGAAAGAAAAGTACAATTAAAATGCAAGAACACAACATGAACTAATAATATGCTACCCTAAACTAAAGAAGTTAGGTTCCTTAGGCATAATAAGGTTTGAGAAGGGATCCATTAACAGGTAATGGCAACCTCCTTCCCTCAGACATGGTCAAATAAAAGGAATTAGTTTCGAACTTCTTATCAATATTGTGAGGGCCAATCCATAGATTATCAAACTTCTTCTGCATACATGGATTCTCTTTCCTCTTGTCCCACATAAGTACAAGGTCACCATATTCAAAGTCCCTTGTTTTGCTTTATGATCAAATATTTCATTAATCTTGTCTCCATTCCTTTCCATTTGATCAAAATCAAGTCTCTTGTATTCATCTAACTCTATGAGCTTATCAATTCTTCCTTGCCATGCCTCCTTCTCAATTGTAGATTGTTGTGCAAACTGAAGGACATGAATTTGGAGGTTGATGGGTAACTTTGCTTCCAATCCATATACTAAATCAAATGGGTTTTTTTCGGTGGAAGTCTTTGTTGTGGTATGATCTTCCCATCATGCATACTTAATCTTACTATCACAATCCTTCTTATTTTCACCAACAATCTTCTTGACAATATTCATCAGATTCTTGTTGCTAGATTCTTCTAGTCCATTTCCTTAGGGATAGTAATTAGGTGCATGGGACAAACCAATTTTGTACTTCAAATAGAAATTGACCAAGGCCAAAGAGATGAAGGATTTTTCATTATCAGTGGTGATCTTAGAAGGAGGACCAAACCATGTGATTATTCTATCTTCAAGGAAACTCATCATGACCTCCTCGGTTGCCTTTTTTGTTGGCATGGCTTCTACCCACGTAGTGAAATAGTTTGTAGCAGTCAAGACCCAACGATATCTGTTACTAGAGTTATACTTAAATTCATCAATGAATTTTGATGGGTCTCATAATTGTCATCTTTTTTCCATCATTTACACATCTTTTTACTTACCCATAACCCCCATATTTACCCGCCTTGATGCTTAAAACTATAAATTTTGGCGTAAGGTGTTTTCCTTTGTATTTATTTAGTATTTCAATTAAAAATATGATTAACATTAGGATAAATGAGTATTTTGTATTTACTTATGAATACCAACTTATTTGTGGACAAGTTGTGATAGGATATTAATTCAAGATCTTGTGCTATGGGCCTGCAAGCTACAAGTTGGGAGGCACATATTTTATATTTTTAATTATTGGGACTCATATTTTCATGTGCTCACATGTGTATATTTGTTTTTATTATGAATTTAAAGATCTCCCATATATATGCTATGGATCTAGGGATTCTCACACCATTAATAATTATTCTGATCATGTTTTGGGTAAGTTGTTATAACCCACACAACTTATTACGAATTTGGCAATCAAAGACATTCCAAACTTCATTGGGAATTAGCAAGAATATTGAAAGTAATTTTCTATATTCTACAAATTGTAAAATGGTTGTAAACACTTGAGATTCATTAATTCTCAAGTGGATCTATATTTAGACATTTGTTATTTCTATTTTAAAGCAAACTCATGTATAAAAGAGACGCTCATAAAGAAATGATCCCTCTCTCATCTTGGATTGTAAGAATTATTCTTTAAATATAAGTATTAGTTTCATTCTTATATTTTGTATGTTTTTAATTCAACCCGAGTGGGCCTAATGGTTAAGAGCATGTGTTTCCTCGTTGGAGGTCATAGGTTCAAATCCAAAGGGGTAGGGTATGTATACCTCCATAGACTTTAGCAGTCAAATCGTTGCGCGGAGGGGGCCCCTTGTCCAAAAAACAAGGGGGTCTCATACACCAATTTGGTGTCTGGCGTGGTCATGACCTTAAAAATAGATTATTATTATTATTATAATGATATAGGTTAATATTGACACTCTATTCTATGGAGGCAGGGCCCACTCCAATAGAATAGAGTGTTGTGTAGTTTAAGTAGCTTTTCATTTATTGTTGTGTGATTTTATTTGTTTTTGCAATTTTAGATTTTTGTAGGATTGCATTTATTTGCTGGATCATATTCATTTCTTATTACATTTCTATAGAATTTTATTTTAGATTACTTGTATTTTTGTTTTCATAGATTGTAGTTGCTTGATAAGTTATATTTATTTCCATGTAATTGTAATTCACTTATAAATTACATTTATCATTTCAGTAGAATTATATTTCAGATTTATTTATTCTAGTAGAATTGTATCTCATTTATAAATTAGATTTGCAAGTTATGTTCATTGCATTCATCTCAACAAGATTATGCTTAAAACAATAATTATATTTACCACTCTAAGTTATATACATTGATCACATTGGCAAGGATAGGTTTAGTTTCTACAATTTCCTTTTCAACAAGTGTGAATTTAATTTCAACAAGTGTGAATTTAATTTTTGCAAGTGTGAATTTCATTTCATCAAGTGTGAATTTACTTTCAACAAGTGTGAATTTCATTTCCAACAAGAGTAAATTTTAATTTAAGCAAGAGTGATTTTCCTTTCCGAGTATAACTGTAAATTTACTTTCAAAGCAAATGTGAACTTTGTTTTCCTGCAATTTATTTCTTGCAAGTGTGATTGTCATTTGCGATAAAGTAGAACTTTTAGAGCCTTGCAAAAACCTGTGGGACAGTTTATACTATTGTCTGTAGAATTAATTGTTGAAACTACTATAACACCTTAAATAAGCTAGTGCAAGAAATATTTGTAGCTTTCATATATAGTGCACGGTAACTCACAAGTTCAATGAGAACCCCAGGTTGACAATTTAATGCACAGACTTGTTACTTGCCTTGCTCTGAATTAGAAAGGTAATTAAAGAGCGAGTCAAATTCTAAACCCCTTTGTTGAAAAGGTGCCTCAACAATGACTAATTTCAAAGGAAAAACAAACACTCATTGTTTCCATAAAAATAATTGAAATCATTGACAAGACCTAACATAGTGATGAGTATCATTGAACAATGTAGGCCAATAGTAACCTGCTCTCAAGATTTTATGTGAGGTGGTACAAGAAGCAAATTGACCACAATAATATCTTTAATGAAGTTCCTTAATCAATCTAACTACTTAATCTTTATTAACACCTCTAAGGATTACTCCATCGGGGTTCTTCCAGTTGAGACCATCTTGGGTTAAACAATACTTGCTTTCAATCTCAAATCTCTCCTCTTATGATCCACTAAGTGATCAGGACATGAGAGTTTCTTTAGATAATATACAATAGCATAGTACTATACGTCATGTTCTAACTCACTTAAGACAACATTTACTTGTTTATTTTCACCCATTCTTATGCCTTCTTCATTGCTTTTAGTCAACATCCTATCTAAGCCTTGTCCCTTAATGATCTTAGTTGGTTTAATATCATGGTCATATTCTTGAATATTTGACACCTACTCTACTCTAGTTCCTAGGAAATCCTATTGGGTTAAGACATCCTTAACAATGGGATATGGGACATAAGCTTTAATATTGTTATATACAACTTTTTTGTTTTTGTAAATTCCTTCACTAATCTATTAAAATATAGTAAAGTACAAGCATACGAACAGGACAAAAACTAAGAGGACCGAGGGAAGGTCTCTCTTTGAGTCTGACAGTGGAAATACAGAGTGATATGAGCCTTCCCTGACTAGGAAACCAGGCCTTACGATACAAAATGACTAACCTGCCCATGGAGGGGAAACCAAGCAACCAAAAAAAGTTTAGAGTCTTAAAAAATTCAAAGTTGACACAAAAATGTTGTTGCTAGACAAAACTATGAAGAGATAAAATTGTAGTTTAAAAAATTGAAACATAAGAAACTAACTGAGTTTACTTGGGGATACTAGAGAGCTGCTTGGGGGAGTTTCCTCCTCAACTGGGCAACCGTATTTGTTGTTTTTGGGGGAGATGGTGTGGTCTTCTTTTGGTGGGAGCACAATGTGCTTGATGAAGGAAGAAAGGGACCTTTGCTTGTTGTGCTGCACTTGTTTCATGGGAGGAAATTTTCTTGTTTTGTTCCCTTTGTTGCCTTACATGCTCAGTTTCTGAACAAATTGTTGTGAATCCTTGTGTTTGGGGGGGTCTGGATCCTCCCGAGTATTACCTGAGGAAGAAGATTGAGAATCTGAGGAGGAATAGGAGGGTGAAGGGTGTTGCTCCAAAACACCTATAAGCCGAAGGAGAGTCTGACCAAGGATATTTTTGATGGTCCAATAACTCCTTCGGTGCTTCTGGGTCCGCTATGTGGCTGGGTGGTAGCCCATAATTTCTTCCTCCAAGTCATCCAGCAATTTCCGAAGATGCCTAGGAATTGAGCGATCATAGCCTTCAGTATTGAGTCCCATAGGGAGAGCTTGGACCGACAAACTTCTTCCGCCTCTCCTCCCCTTTTCCCCTACGGGGGGTGGCATGCAACCTTTGGGGAATTACAGAGCAAATAAACTGCCTGAAGAGGAGAAAAAACTTAACACCCCCAAGTTCCCAAGACTTGAGACTTTCTTCTGTCGAAATTGTAAGGAGAGAATGTGAGTAATCTGATACAAAGAAAGCCCCAAGATTATACCTGCCTAGAGATCTCATAAAACAGAGCATGAGCCTGCGAAAAATATCACTAATCCATAACTCGTTGATCCAAGCCCAGTAATGGAACAACTAGGAGGAAAATTAATTTTACGACGAGCATAAATTGCCCACACCCTGCAGAGAGATCGTTTATATGTCATAGTACCTAGAACCAACTAAACCAAAGTTTGGAGGGCCAAGGTGATACCAGATCTGAAGATATAATCAACACAATTACTGAATACACAATAGATCCACAAAGCAATATAGAAGAAACCACACAATATTATTACCAAACCCTTGAGGTAGGGCAACACCGTACAATGGATCCTATTATGGAAGGGATCCTCTCCTGTTCACTTGCCTCTTCGAGGGGGAATCCTCCTACTGAGCTACCGCTCCAAANTTAGAACCAATTGTTAAGAACCAATACC